>VCCN01003981.1:3418514-3432489 GCA_006491835.1 Architeuthis dux
CCTTTGGGTGAACCATCCTCATCTTCCTCTTCCTGCTACTACCACGACAGATGGTGGACGTATCGTTGGACTTATGGTTCTTGTTTCAGAGATCAGGAGGTTGCTGGGTATGATACTAGATGCAATGAAGGACAAGAATTTCTAAGAATTATAAAACATTTCCCATTTATTTATAAAGCAATAATTTCATCGTGTAAAAAGAATCTTTCGCTCCAGCTTCATGAGGTCATTCATTTTTATAACATATTGACTTAAACTTTCTTTTCAACCAATTTTTGTTATGGTTTTTACAAAAGAGCACCTATTTCTCTAAGTACTATGTTGCTTAACTATTATGCCTAAAGGAATAACCATAACCATGTTTTGGAAAGAAAATATCTTATAGTATTTCATTTCATGTTAAAGATTATTTTATACTTATTATACTTTTCATCCATTTATCTGAAGAAGAAAAAGATCATCCATGAAATAAAACTTTCCCATTGGTTAGCTCTCTTATCTCTCAGCTTTTCTTACTTGAGAAAAATCACAGGAATTGGATTAGCTGCAAGGAGAGTGAATAAGTTAAAGATTAGTTTTCTTTATGGACATGCATAAATCTGTATTTTCAATTTCCATTTCTTATATTCAGGCAGGAGAGGCAATCATGTCTCTCCACACTCCCCCACATATCCCTCTCTCTCTATCTGGAGATAAGTTTGTTTTGCACATTTCCATTTTGAGAAAGCTGAGACTTTTAAGGAATAAATTTAGTTTGATAGAACAAATGTTTACAAACTCATCAGGTACCTCATGCAATTGTGTGTATGAAATCAACTCTGACACATCTCATTAAAGTGTTAATATCTGTGAGGTGAGTTTATTGATTACTGCAAAATGTCCATACTAGCTTGTCCAACTTCATTTATCTTCTTAATGAGAAATTCACTCATGTTCAAAACAATAAACCATTTCTTTTAAAAAAAATGTTCTGCTTGCCAAAATGCAATTTTCAACAAATAAGAATGAATAGGTCTTTTTTCTGATTAATCCAAGTAGAGATTTGGTGACAGAAAAATTCTTTATTCTGAAATAACAAAATAATTATTTATTCTTGAAATTTTATTGAGTGATCATCATTAGAAGGGTAATATCATTGTTCTCTGTATTCTCACTTTCTCTGAAAATATCAATTATTCTGAGAATAAATTCAGAGAGAAATTTCATAATTCAACTATATTTGAAGACAAAATCAAAATTCTTTTACTAAAATCAACATGCTTTATTCATTTGAAGCTTATATGGTATATCATTTATTTTCCTACATCACATTAGTGGGATACATTAAACCAAAGTGATTTAAGATAAGACACTTAATGACAAGAACAAAAATGTCCTTTCCTTTGGTAGTAAAGTTTTATATATTTAAAAATTTCTAAATGCTGTTTTTACAAATTGTGAATTAAAATATCCAAACAAATTCAAAACTAGGTTCCTTGAAAACCTTATAATCATAAAAAGTATAAATGAATGTTTACAAGAACAATATGATTCTAATTCGCAAACTTCATCTGATCTTCTCTTTCTGAGCAGTTACTAATAGTAATTAATATAAATTATTGTGGCTCTTTATATTCATTAGATTGCAATTGACATAGTCTAAATTTTATTAGAATTTTTCCTATAGTGTCACAAAACTGATTGAACTGGCATTAAACTTGGGTTATAAATAAGTAAACTTTTACTTTTGCTTTTTGAAGTTTACATTGTATTATCAGTATTTTAATTGAACGAATCAGTTTTAAGAGATAAGAAGGTGAAGTGGCTCAGAAATATGTTGATAGAATATATGATATTTGTAATTTTATTTTATAGAAAAAGAAGAAAAAAGAGACGTATAAGTTCAAGATATTCGTAATGACCAGGCTGCATGTAAATACAAAACATTTTATGAAACAGGCAGGTCAAAAAAGATTTTGAAAATGATGAATACATATTTAGTATTAAAACATTACCATTTATTTTTTATTTTTATGACTACTTTTTACCTTCATCTTAATTTATTAGTTGCTCTTTATTGCAACTTTTGCTTAGACTGATTACCTTTCGGCAGTGAGCAAACAGCATCAATCGTAAAATAAAGAATAAACCTCAGGTGTGATTTGAACCCACACCATTTATAGAGGGAGCACAGTTTACACCTGCCTGCTCTATCAATTGAGCTACCAAGATTCACCTTAATTTATTAGTTACTCTTTATTGCAACTTTTTGCTCGGACTGATTACCTTTCGGCAGTGAGCAAACAGCATCAATCGTAAAATAAATAATAAACCTCAGGTGTGATTTGAACCCACACCATTTATAGAGGGAGCACAGTTTACACCAGCCTGCTCTATCAATTGAGCTACCAAGATTCAATAAGAAGGCTGAAATATTAATGACATTGTTAAAATAAAAAGCAACTAATAAATTAAGATGCAGGTAAAAAGTAGTCATAAAATTTAAAATAAAAATAATGATTCATAATATTTCATCTAATAAAAATGTTTTTTTTAAATGTATCAACAATTTACTTTGCTAAAATTATTGCCAAAATGTATCACATCAAAGTAATTGAAGCGCCTTTGTATATTTAACTTTTGAAAATCCTATTGTTACCAAGTTGATGAAAAGTGAATAAGTAGAAATCCATCAATGATGTAGATAAAAAAACTGAAATAAATTAGAAAATTGACCATGAAGTAACATATAATGACAATTGACTCTGATAGTAACAATTTATGTCCATACTTATCAAATTTTGTAATTAGTTTTTTTTGTATGATTAATCATGCATCTTTTAACCCCAAAAACTATTTTAGATATCCAAACAACTTTTTGGTATGTTAAACTAGACCTAATTACAAGATATTTTCAGTTGCAAGTTTTCTGAATCTTTTTTGTTTATAGGGGCAAACCCCCCTCTGATGAAGTGATCATATATGGTGCATCGCCCAAAAAGTGGCCAAAAATGGAAAATATAAGAAAATTAAAAATTAAAGTGAAAAGTTAAATAAAACATAGAATTAAAGAATAACATTTAATATAATGAATAGATACAAATAAATTGATATTAACAAAAATAATAACACCTCCGTGTTGATTTTATAATTTTATTGTGCAGGCCAAAAGCAGGCTAATTTAATGGGCAGTATGCCTCAAAACAGTTTCTGTCTTTGTTCAAGCACGAGTGTATTTTGCAAAGCTTGCAGACCACATTGGTGCGGATTATGTTCTCTTTGTGGCTACAATATTTGCATGTAGCTGACAGGTCCTCAGGTGATCATATATAGTCACTTGCCCCATAGAGGGTTAATAATTATTCATTGTTTGCAGCTTTATACATTTTATGATATCAGTTTTTCATAATTTGGAACCAATGATATTTTTGTATCACTGTATAGTCTTCATAGCAAATTCTATATAGGAAATGTTAACCTATACTCTTATAAGAAGTTATGAATTATGATTAAATCTGTTGTCATTGACATTAATGACTTTTCCCAAACACCTGGAAGGGGATTCCTAGTCAAACATCTTTCAAAGTGTAAAATCATTTGGGTCATAAGTCTGATAAATGTCACCAATTAAAAGAGAAAGTTCAATTTAGCACAAGAAAATATTACTTCAATTTGAAGCGACAGACAAAAATCATTTTTGGTTAATCATCATTTCTTAACCTTTTGTAAATGTTTCCAGGATGTCTTGGAGAAAAAGTCTGGAAGTATGTAAATCTGTGTTGGTGCAATTACATTAATAAGAGTAATCTTAGAATAATGAGGCCCATATACATACCTACAACAGAACTCTCTGACCTCTGGACTGAATCTATGGTACAGATTTACATGACAAACCCTGTCTGACCTTTTCCTCCAGAGCAACAGAAGCATCTAAAAAGGCCAAAGCTTTAAACCCTGTAACACAGAGCATCCATCAGATGGAGTCAGAGGTGTTGGTAGGGATTGATGTTGATGATGGCCTAGTCCAAATAAAAAATGTCAATAAGTGTGAAAAAAATGGAAAGATTGCAAATTTTGATAAATGTTAATCAACTTAATAAATGTCAATTTGTTTTATTAATTAAAAGTTTATGACTTTTTCACAAGCATTCTTGAGAATGTCAACCTTCTTCATGATATATATATATATTGAAAAAAGTAAGATTTGTTTCTCCCTTAATCATTTGCTTAAGTTTAAAATAACTATTTTCTTTGACATAGTAACTAAATCTCTTGTAAAAAAACATACTGAAATCCAACTTAGAATCGCACAGAGAGCCATGAAAAGAGCAATGCTAGGGATAACTCTAAGAGATAGAAAAAGATCAACATGGATCATCAAGGATGTTATACAAATAATTAAGCAGCAAAAGTGGAGATGGGCTGGTCACCTAGCAAGAAGAGACTAACCGACTGGTGCTCATTGGACAGTAAACGCAGTAGGAAAGGACCAGACAGTGGACTTATAACGGCTGATGATGATAATGATAATAATTTTTCATTTTGAGAAAATCCTAAGTTTTAATTTATAGAAAGAATAAACATTTAACTAAAAGTTAGAAAATAGGAGAGATCAGGGAGACTTAATAGAAATGTTCAAGATTATGCATGGTTTAGAAGTAGTAAACACTGATGTATTTTTGCTAGAAGGAGGTAAAAGGAACTGAGAGGCCACACATATATGGTAGAAGCAAAGTTGATAAAAATATCCAGGCATAAATCCAAGGAAAGATCATTATACTTAGACGAGCTCCCATACATAAAATATGGTAACGTCTGTATTAAAAAAGAAGATGTAGATTGAATATCAAAAAATCCTTTTTTAGCAATAGACTGGTGGGACTTTAGAATAGATTACCGGAATATGTAGTGCTATCAACAGATGCAAATGATTTTAAGAAGAATTATGATGTTTATTACACCACCGCAAAGGTTTAAGGCCCTAGGTATTGTGTAAATATGATTGTTATGATGTGTGCTTGTATATACAAATTGTATACCTTTTTTTCACACTAAAATAAAATGTTCTAAAATGTTCAAAAAGTTGATAAGTCTTTGTCAAAATTTACACACAATTCTTTCATAATCATAAAATGTGACTTTCATTATAAGCTAGCATTAAAGTCATTGTTACAAATCTTAAAGGTGTATTTATCAGTATTTAGCAGAGAGGGAAAACAACTGCTTATCCTTTTTTTTACCTATTCGAAGAGTCATTTTCTAATCTAAAATGATTATCATACAAAATTTTAATATCCCAAGTTATAGTAGTTTCTATAATACAGAGTGTGTTTAATCCTTTATGGTGAAAGTGACTATATATGATCACCTGAGGACCTGTCAGCCACATGCATATGTTGTAGCCACACAGACAACATAATCCGCACCAATGTGGTCTGCAAGCTTTGCAAAGTACACATGTGCTTGAACAAAGACAGAAACTGTTTCGAGGCATACTACACCCCAATAAATTAGCCTGTTTTTGGCCTGCACAATAACATTTTAAAATCAACCCGGAGGTGTTATTTTTTTTTGTCAATACCAATTTTTGTATTTATTTATTTTATTGAATGTTATTTTTAATTTTATGTTTTATTTAACTTTCCATTTTTGATCACTTTTTGGGTGAAGCACCATATATGATCACTTCATCAGAGCGGGTTTTGACCCCATAAACAAAAAAATTTCAGAAAACTTGCAACTGAAGATATCTTGTAATTAGGTCTAGTTTAACATACAAAAAGGTTGTTTTGATATCTAAAATACTTTTAGGCCTGCCCTATAAACACCCCAACATATTGTTATGTATTTTGAACATTTTCTCCTGCAATTTTTAATTCTTAATCAGTCAATGAAAGCTGTTTTTACTACAGCGACCAATCTGCAAAAAAATCAAGTAACAAACACCCATAACATCACAAAAGGCTAATCCATTATCTATGGCCATTAAAATAATTATCATCCAAAATTTTAATATCCCAAGTTATGGTAGATTCCATAATACAGAGTGAGTTTAAATAATGAGAGAAAATCACTAAAATAAGATATAGTTTTTCCTCTTTGGTAAGTTTATGATAATGAATTTTTCTAACCCAGTATTTTGAATAGAATCTGAGGTCAGATACTTAGGTAGTTTTACTGAAAGAAGAAATGTAGGAAATTAAGTGAAAATAAATCTCTTAACAATGAATCAGTAATGACCAGCTCAAACAGAGCCATACACATAGCTAGGCTGATGATTCCTTCTATTGAAAGGAAGAGCAATTCCCTTAACACATTACCCCAAAGTTGTTCACTGTAGCATGATATGAGGATGAATTGGGCATAGAAAAGACTACAAAATAAAAGTTATGAAATAACAAGGAGTTTTTGACACTTGGATACACAGGTGAGCCATAAAAGTGAAATATTCACCAGGTCAAGAATATCACAGGCAGAGAGGCCCACTGCATTATTACCTTCTGATTCACTACTACCTGGCAAACCAGTCACCAGAGAAGTAATACAATTTCCTAATAAATTGTGTTTACTTGACAGGCTGTATTTCTGATCTATTTACTGACAATTTGTAATTTTCTGGAATTTGAGGCAATGAACAATACCTACAGCCAGTCTGAGAATCTCTCAAATTTTTCTATGAATTAAAAATTATAAGGAAAATTATATGTGTTAGAGGAATCTTTACAAGAGATTTAGTTACTACATCAAAGAAAATAGTTATTTCAAATGTTTCCATCAAAGCTGAATTTTAAAATCATATGAACAACAACCCTCTATTGATACTTTTTTGTACCCATGTAAAAAGTTAATTGTTGCAAAGATTCAAGATCTTTCCAACCCTAGAGCAAACTTAAGCAAATGATTAAGTGAGAAACAAATCTTATTTTTTTCAATATATATATATCATGAAGAAGATTGATAATTGTCAAGATTCTTTTATAGTTTTCATATATTTTACAGGTTTACATGCAATAGATAATTACATCATGACAAAACAGTGACAGACTCGGTCAAAATTTTCTACCCTGAAAATGTGTAAAAAGGCCCTCCTAATCCTAAAATTTAGTTGATCTCGTGTATTAGTCAACCCTTGTTTTATGGTCACAAATTGATTCATTTATGATATGCTTTTATTTTTAGATTGTATTTTATTATTATTATCATATTTCACATTTTAGTTTTGTATCTTACTAATATCTTCACATATACTTTATAGGCTGATATGACAGCAATAAATCATTAAATGAGTAGCTTTTGTATAGCTTCAAACTGTTAAATTCAATGATGAGACAGATTATATGATATTACATTATTCACAAAATTATTATCATAATTTAAATCTTTCACTATAGTAATCAGCCTGCCAGCATCGCTGCTTGTATTTTGGTTCCTATTTGTTATTTCATATCATAATGTTTATTTTTAAATTAAGGTAAATACAATTTTAAATTTAATGCATTCTATGAAGTGAGTTACATGTTGCAGCTCACTTTACAGAACCAAAAACGAAACTGAAACAAGTTTAAATTTAATTATCGTATAACAACAATAGACAATCACATACAAAAAAAAATACAATCATTAAAAATGATAAAAGATGCTTCAGTAAGCAAGAAAGATTGTGAAATAAATCTTTTTCTAAGCGAACATATCTAGCAATAAATTTTCTAACTGTGACAAACACATCATTGTGAAATCTTCCTACTAAACAAGTGCTATCCATTACTATAAACATTGTCAAACTATTTTATTTATGCTAGGACAATGGCCGAGTGGATAAAAAATGTTTGTTAAGCATATCTAATTACCTGAGACAGGCAGTGAAAGTTATATACTCTAATGCAGTTGTAGCGGTCAATTTCCCAAACTAAAATAGGGTTAAAAATAGCAAAGTAGCTTTGTCTCCTCGATGGGCCCAGCTCTAAACCCTGTGAAGTACACAACTAGATATTAGCTTCCTTTTTGCATGACATCAGCACGCCTATAAAAACCCTTGTTTTTCGATTCTCTTAGCCTTCGTAGCCTGTTCCCTACAGTGCTTCTTTCGCTATTTCTCTGGCATGTAAAAACATCTCTACCTTTTTTCCACTTTATGTTTGGGCTCACTTAGGTCTCACTTTCTAACTACGGACATTTCTTCAAATGCTGTCTCTTCTTACTTCAAATCGTTGGTTATTCTTTCTCCATTCTTTTTCGCCACAACTAGGAATAAATACCTCATTTATAGGCTCTTTCGAGAATTTACATGACCATCAATGATTAGTTTCTGTTAAAATCCGGTTTAGCGTAGCAATTCCTTAAATGCCTTCCTGACCAGAACTATCATTACCACATGCCTGGCATTTTCTCTACTTACTGTCAAAAGCCCTATTTTTCACTTAACATCCGATTTCTTTTGCTGAGGGCAAACATCATTAGGTGCAATTATCACCTAAAGATTTAGTTTGCATAACTAACACTGCATTCTCACAAAATCCATTTCGGAACTCGAAAAACGGCTAAAGGCAAAATCCCTTTTCTTTTCTTTTTACCATAACTCTTCATCTCCCAAAAACCTTTCACTAACTCTCCTTTACATATGCGTATATTTCCTTTTTATTGTACCCTGTTTTTATTAAACATACCCTTTTTGCATTTTAAATCTGACGCCTTTGTTTTCATTCTTTTTATTTCCTTTGTTTGAATTGACCGCCAAAAGCCAACATGGCTGATTTTCTGTCCTCCTCTTCTTCCCTCACCGTCAGGACACCAACTGCTATTCCTGCTGCTACTACCGGCAGCCATGATAGGTCATTTTTCGGCCATTAATTTTTCATCGCTAATTTTGAATGTAGAAACAATACACATTCTTCTACAACCCACATAACTTCTCCCCTTCTTTAGCATTTCATTTCCTTACAAATCATAACCTTGTAGAAACACTAACTCTACAAATTGGTAACCCCTCCTTTCTACACAGTAGAAAAAAACAAAAGTGACATTGCTAGGATTAATTAACCAGGAAGAATAAACTATGAGATATCTCCTAGCATGGACAGTGGAATGAGAACAATCTACCCCAATGGATTAAATAAAGTGGCTTGAAATTCCCTGAACATTACTGAATAAGACAGACACCTGAAGAAGACCAGGGTGTACAACAGCCAAAACATTGTGATTATAACAACCAAGATGAAGACACCTGTTTAAATAGATCAGTGAATAAAACTATTTTATTCTAAACAATTTAAACCTTTATGGTCAATATTCCTTATATGTTCAGCCTATTGTTTTCAACTTTGTTGTTTTAAACACAATGTGTTATTCAATACATTCTTCAGACTTCTTAAGGTGTATGTTGTGCATGGTCTTTAGAATGAGCTTAGTATTTTTCTTCTTCCTGTTCATCTCTTTAACTACAGAACATACGAGTCCAACAGAATCCTAGGTCAATGTTGGAGATTTTACTTACACTTAGTAAAATATATTCCCACTGGAAAATTTGAATGATGCCATGCCATTATCATAGCACTATGCAATTCTATATGAAAGACAAGTAGGGTGTCTCAATGCATCTGTTTGTCCCCTAACCTCTTGAAAGAAAGTTTATAGTTTGTTCAGTCAGTTAACCTTCCTGGGCCAAACTTCTATGATATCAAATATTTAAAAATGATTATTGCAATAGAAGCTTCAAAACTTTTCAAAAACAGGCAATACTCAACTAAACTAACCAACAATCTTCTAACAAAAAGTTGTATTATTCACCTCTAGATGGGGAAGCTTATACATATTTATTAACTGTAAACTATAGTTTACAGAACTAAAGTCACTGATTATATTAGAAACCATCAACCACCATAGGTTTCTTCAGTTTTTAAGTTGAGCCAGGGGGCGAAATTTTCAGCATTTATTCCTTATTATGTCTAGAAGAAACTACTTTTTGTTTTTTGAACACCTCCCCATAATAGGTGTTTAGTGAGGGGTTCAATTTACAAAGTTTATGCTGAATTAATCCTGTAGTTATTTTTTTTAAATTCAGACTTTTTTAGTGATCACTGCCTTACAAAACGCGAGAAAAGAAATTTATCTATTGATTACCCCTTTTTCAAATTTTTTAATTGATCACCCCCAACATGGCATTATGCCAAAAGGCATTGGTCACATAATGGTTTCTATTGAGTGACTAACCAGACCTATTTCTGTTTCTTTTACATGGAGATTTTTTAATTGTTTGTGCAACAGTTGAAATGAGAGAAGTGTATCACCTTTAACCTGTAAATTGCATTCAGTCTAAATGGAATGAAAATAATAAGTTGCTCATTTATTTCTCCTTCCTGTTTATGTTTTCCTAACAGTTATTTTCCCTCCAAAATGTTCTTATAGAAAATAACAATAGAAGATTCAAATGCTGTAACTGATAAACAGGAAGTTAGTTAATAACAAATCAACTATAAAAAGGAAAATTATTAATATAACTTTCTGAATAATACATAATTGTGGGTCATTGAAATTTTTAAGAGTATTTTCTTTTCATTTTATTTACTGTGATGCTTTCTTTTCCTAATTTATATTGATAGGACTTGTTTTTCATTTTGATATTTCTTTGATTGAGAGCTAAAAGTAATTGACTGCATCCAGGATCTTTTGCAAATACAGTGGGTGCAAAAAGTATCCGATGTATTTCAAAAGGTTCAGAAGTACACTGGTATCAATCTTGTTTGTATCAACTGTTCTATCATTCAGAAGATTAGCATGGATGTGTTTCAATGTTGACCATTATCAAAATCTAACCAGGACGTGTTTCTGGCTTCTCCTTCATATGAATCTTTCCAGCTTTAAGATTCAAAGCTTCTTCCATTAATTTGCTTCTTATTGTTGACTTCTTCAACTTGATAAGAGCTATGTTTTCTTATGTGTGTATCACCTCAGATCCCATTCCTTAGAACATTCTTTCAACCAAGGCATCTGTAATCTGGCTACCCCAGAATACCGCCTGGCTACTTTAACTTTATTGACCTCCATGGTCACTGTGATGCAAGAGATCCTCCAGGAAATGAGTGATTAATTCCTAGTATTTATTGGTGTCCACTGCAATTGCATATCTGAGTCACTCCGAAGTAATGCTTGCTCTACCACATGATACTGCATTATCTCCAATCTCCTTTGTCTCAGCTCCCCAACAATGAGGATTCTTCCAGGACCCTTCTTTGACTCAATGAGGGTTCTTCCAAGACCCTCCTTTCTCTCATATTCTGGTTTTTCTTTTTGTAATGTGAGCCGCTTGACCATATCTTTTGATGTGCTGTGGGACCACTGACAGTTGGGTAATTCCCAGTGTATCATTGAACTTTTCTGGTTTGGGACACTCTTTGCAATCTGTCTGGATTTCCAATACCAGTAGCTAATTCTGATATCCGTGGAAGGGAAATTTCGCCAGATATGCCTAAAGATTCCACAGTTAAAATAAACTCTATTCCTGATTTCCTTGTCACAGTGACGAGCAATATGACCAAGCCGATTGCACATGTAGCAGCATTTCATCAGAGCATAATAGTAATGTGCCATGTGCACTTGTAGCAGCAGACTTGTCTAGAGTAACAATCACTAGCCAAATGACCTACATGGTGGCATTTGTAACAGCGACTTGAGTGGTTTGCTCGCCTATTAATTTTCGGGTTTCCAACTTCCCAATTTTGGGATTCAGAGATCATTTGATCTAAGTTGACATATCGACAGCAGTGACATTTAGAGTGATCAGATCTTGCGTGTTCTGAAAAATTTGTCATACTTCTGTATCTTTGCACATTTTCAGGTTGACATCCTTCAAACCCTTTTTTAAGGAAATTCTGACATTCTGTCAGAGCAAATTCTCTTTTCTCCATTTTTGAAGATTTGTGTCAAACCAGATATCACCTGGCGTTTGGAATTTTTCCATTTTCCAACAAGTTTTGTATTGTTTTTGTTGTCAATTTTGTCTCCTTGTTTCAGTACTGGGACATGTACCAGTTCCTCAGAAGCATCTACTTTTGTAATAATATCACTACTTGCGGTGGCTTTTTTGGTTTTTGAAGAATAGTCTTGCCTATTGTCTGTTTTGTTATCTTCAATAACTTTTCAAAAATCGCAAGTTTTCCATTCAATAGACGTTCAATGTCATTATCATGTTCCTCACTGATTTCTTCAATAATAAACTTTTCACCAGTGTTGTGACAAATTTTCAGCATTATTTTCTACTGTATTTTGTTTTTATCGAGTTTTATGCTCAATTCTAATACATCAAAATCTTCAGAATATTTATTTTTCCAATGTTTCATTTCATGCCGCCATTTTTGTTGGTGTGTCGATTGCTCTGATTTTATTCTGGTAATTAATTCTTCATATTCCAAATTTTTCCTTTTTAAATCAACTTTAAATCTGTTTACGTCTTCAGTCAGTTCCAAGAAAAGATTTTCTTTAACTTTTGTTTCAGATTCGTTGTTTTTATCACTTAATTTATTTTTCTTCCGTTTTGTACTTCGCTTCGTATTTTCCATTTTTTGTTCAGAAGTCATTTCTTCCTTTTTATTTTCCTCGGCTTCATCAGTGATTGCCATAGCATCAATTTTACAGCATTTTCAACAAAATTTACTTTAAAAATTTCATCCAATCTCTTGTATAGGTTTGATAACCGGTCATCAGTATTTGAATCAGCCGTGTTCATTTCTAAAATTGTGTCTTTGGCCTTGCCGGCTAAAGAGAAAAAACATTGGAAGCTAATTTCTTCTTTTCAATTTTAGATGTGGTCACCCATGTACTGATTTCTTCTTACAATAATTCTCTGGGGGAAAAATTGGTCATAACAACATGATCAACATCTGCCATTTTCATTTTTTCTTTTTCAACTTCGGAAAGAGTTAGTATTTTATCAAAAAACGTCCGTCATTTTTGTTTTTTACGGCACTCTGCTACCAGTGTTAGTTAATAAGTGACAGGTTCAACAGATTTAAAAACCAACATGATATTTACTTACAAACTCATTTATTTTATCTCTTAATTATATCGCCTGGCATCCGACCTCTCTGATCTCCAGATTCAATATGGCATTGGTTTACTCAGAATGTAAATAAAATAAACTCTCCTGTGTAATGGAGATAATTCAATATCAAATTAAATATTCAACAGTTTTTAAATTATATAATTATTGAAAAAAAAGTTTAAAATATTTGTCATTATCCTAATTTGAAACAAGACAATGCTATAAGCTTTATAAATAAAAACAAAAGACAATTCCAATGCAATTATGATAAAAATGATGAAGGACATTTTTTTCTTCTTTTTTCATTTTTCTTCTGATTTCTTCTTTTTCTCCAAAAAAAGAAATCAGAAGCAAAATGAAAAAAAAAGAAAAAAATGTCCTTCATCGTGACAAGAAAATAAAATTAATTTATAGTGGAAAAGAGGAAAAAAGACACTAATTGTAAATCTATATGTGTGAACACTATACAAGGCTGGAAATTCATTACTCGATTTCATCTCCTTTTTCAATGAGAAACAGAGAGTACTATTTGGATGTCACTAAAAAGACAAAGAATTCTCAAAAATAAAAGTTGTGAGAAGGAAAACAAAGAAAGCAAATAGCGGCAGAATTGTAATAAAATATAAAAAATATTTATATAAATAAAAAGATACAAATTGTTCTCTTGCTCTATTTATATCTACTGATAGGCTTTCTTTTTCTGGCTGAAACATAATTCAGGAACAAAGGTCCTTGATTGAAATTAGATGGCATTGAAAAATAGCCCGAATATTCCTTCAGCTGTTGTGAGCTTGATCTGTTGCTAATGGTTGGGTGTCTGTGGAAAAGGAGAGCAAATTATACGTGTTTATGAACTAACAAATAGATATATGCATGCCTAAACATATGTACATACATAAATGTATATGCATTTTTATATAAACAATTTTATGTTCTATGTTTAGGATTTGTATCTCTGTATCC
>VCCN01003981.1:3451577-3465737 GCA_006491835.1 Architeuthis dux
AACTAAAAACCTATTATGGTGTGGGGATTTTCAAAAAACATTTTTATAGATATAATAAGGAGTAAATGATTATATTTTCAGCCTTCTAGAAAAAAGGGGTGATCAATGAATAAGTTGCTTCGCTTGCCTTTTGTTCGAATTTTCAAAAAACAAGCATGAATGCTGCCAGACACAAACTGTGATATCAATTTGAGGGAGGATATTAAAAAAACACAAAACGTTTTTTCTAAAGTATTTAAGGAGTAAATGTTTAAATTTTCAGCCCTCTAGCTCCATTAGTGCAGCCTGTACACACAATACATTCATAGCCAAACCAACTTGAAAACTGAAGAAACCTATGTTGATGTTGACAGTTTTGGTAGATGGTTTCTAATACATTTATATAGACACAAATGTATGTATACAGAAATCACGTATCTAAATTGCCCAGATGGAATATAGTTCATTATTAGTAAGATATGATTTTCATCTGTAATGATCGATTGATATTTCTTTGCCAATTATTCTTGTTTTATTGCTTTTTTCAGCTCTTGCCCTGTTTCAGTTGATCATCAGGTGGCAGATTTTAAAATTTGCTATTAACATAACAATAAACAGAAGGTGTTAAGTAAGTATCATGAGTTATTCCCCTTGGGCAGAGGAGTTCTTATCCACTTCTGCTAGGGGGCACTGTTTTACATTCTGGTGAACAAGCAGCCATTTTTATTATTGTATTATCAGTAGATGAGAGAGCTCCAGAACACACATGTGGCCACGGTCATTATTTGAATAAAGGCTCTGTGTGAGTACGTCTTCTGTTTGCATTTTTAATCTGTTAATATCTGTCATTAAGCCAAGCTTACAGAAGGTATGGATTTCCTTGTTGAATCTGTTACTTTCAAAGCAATATATTGATTATAGAAATGTATTCTCCTGCCCTGGTGGAGATGATATATGATATTACAAATCATTCTTCTATATGAATGGCCTCTGATTTGTCTCTACAGACAATGAAACAACAATGGAACAACACTGGAGGGGGATTCATGCCTTTCCCAAGGGCATTAGTGCAAAGTGAACATAAACAGCTCCATTCCCTGATTTTAAATCAGAGTTATTCTTCTCCATGACTGGTTGCCTTCCCAAGGCTAGAGAGCCCAATCTGCCCTGCTATTTTATCCATAGCTGGTGGGAGAAGAGATGGATTCATGCCTTTCTCAAGGGTATTAGTGCAAATTGAACATAAACAGCCACTACCAGAGTTTGAACTCTGGTCGCCGATTCCATTTTCGGCAACTCTTCTGTTAAATAATAAGTCACACACTGACATACGATAGTAAGACAACAGTTTATTATGAACTGATTTTCTTTACAACCTGATTGTTCCACTGGTAAACATCGAATGGCTGCTCTGTCTTCGGTCACGTGTTCATCAGAATTAGGGAGCGCCCCCTACATAAGGGCCATAACTCTGTTCATAGAACATTTGTTATTAACATCTTCTATATTGCCGTCTGTATAATAGAGAAATTATTCACTACTAATTGGTAATTAGGTGTGACTATACTCTATAATTTACTTCTTATATAGCAATCTATTAGGCAGGGAAGTTATGTAATAGTCATTAATTGATCAGTAGAAGTTATACTCAATACTAGATTTACAGAAGAATCTCAAAGGATTCTATTATTCAGTGGTTCATTTTTAAATTGATACACCCGTTGGTCATTCGAGTGATAAGCATGTGGGCATGGTCCAACAATAAGAGCATTGATACTGTCTATAATTTTGAGAAGGGTCATTCAAGTGATAAGCATGTGGGCATGGTCCAACAATAAGAGCATTGATACTGTCTATAATTTTGAGAAGGGTCATTAACATTCAAAGAATTTTTCAGACAATTTTCAGAGAAAGAGACTAGAAAAAGAGGCCCTGTTTTCTTATGGATATTACATTTTACACCTGAAGAAGGTCGAAGAATGATTTGGCTGAAAACATTGAGTGAACAACACAAACAACAAGTAGGAGTTCAACTGTTTGAAAAGCTCTTTGAAATAAGCATATAGATATTTATGAATAAATACAATAAGCAATTCATAGTGACTTGTTACTTGAGTAAGAAAAGGTTTTTAAATCAGAAATATATCCTCTTATCTTTTATAATTTATGTATAAGAAAATTCCAGTATACCAGTTAGGTAGGGAAGGGCGATGATACTTCGGCCACTTTTATAAAAAATATTTCTAAAAAATCCGGTTTAAGCAGTAGTGTAATTGTGTTACCTTATTATTTGGCTCTTTAGACAGATAGTATCAAATCCTTAGTTTCTTTCAATTTTAAGCTACAGTTAACAAAACACAAGTTTATAAATCGTCCAAATTATCCCACCTTCTGGGCTTGTTTTTTTTAAATTCCTCATGGACGTGGTAAACAAACTCACGGATTTTCATGCAAGATCTCATGGTCCTAGGCTCCATACTGTTTTCAGGAAATGCAATGTCCGACCTATCCCACTGTCCGAGGTATCACCACCCTCCCCTATAGATATTAAATATAGCTGTACATTTAAAAGATTTTCCAGGCTTTCACAACAAAATTGCAGAGTTACCTTTTGCCCAGTGGGTGTGGCTCAAAATACTGGAAGCATGCATACTCTGAATGTTCCATCTCCTTGATGTGTAACTAAAAAGATTTAAACTCCACAATTGAATGAATTTAAAAAGAAACTACACAGCTGACCAAAGTCCAAAGTAGTATAGTGTAGTACTTCTATTGCTAACTTCAACCAATATGAATAATTGTTTTAAAATTAAAACTAAACATGTCTGTTTAGTCACGCAATACAAACTGTCACATGACCAATGACTTTTGGCAGCATGCCATGTTGGGGGAGATCAATTAACAAATTGGAAAACGGGTTGATCAATGAATAAGTTACTTCTCTCACCTTTTGTTGGATCACTAAAAAGTCTGAATTTTCAAACGTTGTCGGACACAACCTAAGGGACCAATTTAGCATAAACTTACATTGTAAATTGCCCTCACTCCCACCCCTGAAGACTTATTTGGGGAGGGGAATTTTAAAAAAACAAAAAACGTTTTTTCTATACATAATAATCCAATCTAGTTGACTTGTTCCTAGATTTATTTATAATAAGAAGTAAATGTTTAAATGTTCAGCCTTCTAGCTCCAGTGTGGCCTGTACACATTACACATACATACATAGTCAGCCAGCCAGCCGGACTCACTTAAAAACTGAAGACACCTATGTTGACTATGTTGACAGTTTTGGTTGACGGTTTCTAACAATGGCCTAGGGAGGGCAAATGTAACTCACTCATATATAGTTTGGGTCTGAAATCATCAAACCTGTCATTTATAAGTTCATAGAAAATTTTATTTATGAAGATGTAGCAATTATTTAATAGGTTGTCTCGAGAGAGAGAAAGACAGATACAATTGAATCGAGTAATATGGTCTTCATTTTCCTTTGTCTTCTCTCTCTATTGTCTATTTCTTTTCTCTCTCCATCCTTTCCATTGTTTCTTTCTCCTCTTCTTCTTCTTTGCCCCTTTTTCTACCTCTCCAGAGGAAAAGTAGATGAAGTTTGCACCTTTTTGTTTTCATCCTTTTGCAATGTCATTAATTCTTTTATTTCCTCTCTCTCACTTTATTTTTCTCTTTCGCTGCTACTCTCCCTTCTTACTATCTTTCTCTCTTTTCAGATTGAAAAATATGGATTGATTAAAAGTTGTATATTTACATTAATCTGTCTCTATCTCTTCCTCGGTCACTCTCCTTATCCTCTTCTACCTCTGTGTTTTTTCCCAACTCCCACCCATCCTGCACAAAACCTACCAGACCTTCTTCAATAATTCACAATTGTTGATGGTGCTGATTTTCAATTACACTAATTGTATCTTTTGTGCATTGTAAACACAGAGAACCCACATATATATATGCACGCTTACATATATATAGGTTGCGTATATGAACCACATATATATTTATTCACCTTTATATACATGAGACTGAGCTAATATTTCAACCACTCTTGGATGTGTGCTGACTCTATTGTGGAGTAGCTGGAATGAGCCCTTCTCTTTCAGAGGGAACGTGGATTATTCATTATTATTTTTTAATAATTCCTGAACTGGACACATTCATTGAGGTAGAGAGTAACCACATTCATTTCTTCTAAGCATCAATAGGTGATGATTTGTGATTGACCGGTTATTCCTTTCCACCCTACCCCATCACTCACACTGAATATTCAATTCTTTTCCAGGTCTACAAATAACAGAGACTGAGAATAACAATTGGTGTATTTTCCCTCGTCTGCATTAAAAATGCAATGTGTATGGGAACCTCCTAAAAGCACTGTACGTGTTTTTGAGTTACCATCATATTTTTACTATCTTTAAACGATGTAATAAAATTTAGTATTTTGCTTTAAATGTTTAATTATTATTTCTGTGTTAAATAAATATAACATTTATGAGGAGAGATAATCAATATGTCTGTTTCACCACAAATGTTTACATTACATATATAAGTTTATAGTGTATTTCTTAATATTGTAGACATATTTTTATCCCTAGAATAAATTTAAACAATTAATATTTCAACATTTGAAATAAACAAAAATTATACCTATTATGGAGTAACATTTTGTGCGTGCATCGTTTGGAAGGATATATATTTTTGTGTATGTATGGTTGATGGATGCGACAGAATATGATAATTATAAAGATATTTATTAGTTGAGAGCCTATATTTCCCTGGTGCCGGTGTGAACGACTGCTAAACAAGTGGCCTAAATCATAAATGTGAATAAAGAAATGAGCTCCATGCAGGAATCAAACCTGCTTCCACCCTCGAAGCAACCTTATACACAGGTTCTGCCAGGCAAATATAGGCTCTCAACTAATAAATCTTTATAATTATCATATTCTGTCGGATATAAAATTATCCATCATTTGATTTCATGCCACATTATATTGATGCCTAAAATACAAACACGAGAGTAGAGAAGCCAGCAAAGTGTAGGATTAAAAGACTCCTGCCTACCATGAGATCTTCATTGGCTCAGTCTGTAGAGCAGAACCTGCATATAAGGTTGCTTCCAGTGTGGATGTGGGTTCTATCCCTGCACGGAGCTCACTTCTTTATTCACATTTATGATTTAGGCAACTCGTTTAGCAGTCGTTCCTACCAGCGCCGGGCAAATATAGGCTCTCAACTAATAAATGTCTTTATAATTATCATATATATATATGTATGTATGTATGTATGTATGTATGTATGTATATACACTCTGATTAGACGTATTGCCAGTATTACTCCCAAAAGTGCATTCATCAGATGATGACCCTGGGATAAGGCAGTTTTGGAACATAATTACCTCTTATCCAAAAAAGACCCAGCAGGATCTTAAAATACAACCAAACCTTATTGGTTCAATTACAGTAGTGTTCTTTAAAATATGATTGCCACAACAACTTTTTCTATTTCTACCTGGTTTTGAAGCTTTGCAATATATGTTCTTTTGTCTGAGTTATTCCTTCTTAGGAACTTTAGTTGATTTGAGGTTGAAATAACTATAAAAACTATAACATCCAATCTCAATGAGATAAATATTATACCACCAGCAATTTCCTTCACATTTGCATTTCAGTCATTGTATTTTGCCAACTTTCATAGACCTACTGAATGTGCTCTTTGAAATCAATGGTTATTTCTACAATTTGCACTATTGTTTTAATATTAATCATATATAGATTTCTTTTCGACTTGCTTAAGATGTTCATGTCTAGTTGAACATAATGTCTCATGTATTTTTGTTTGATCTCTGTCGCATTGATGAGGATGTGCCTCAACAAATGCCTTTAAAAGACTTATCCTAAGTGTTTAGTCTCCTAGGGCAAGGCTTATTAGAAAGCAATATCATATTTTGCAAGAGATAAAAACGAATGCAAGAGTAATTAAATTTTAAGGCAAATGCAATCTTCCTTTTTTTCTGAACGTCTTGACACTGAGAAAATGTTCTAGTGATCAAAATAAATGATAATCCAAAGGTGCTAAGTCTGGTGAGTAATGTGAGTAATGTGGATGAGGTAAAATTTCCCAATTTACTGAAAAAAGGAATAACCGGTCAGTCACAAATCATCATCTATTGATGCTTAGAAGAAATGAATGTGGTTACTCTCTACTTCAATAAATGTGTCCAGTTCAGGAATTATTAAAAAATAATAATGAATAATCCACATTGCCTCTGAAAGCGAAGGGCTCATTCCTGCTACTCCACAATAGAGTCAGCACACATCCAAGACACATCCATAGGTTCTGTTTACCAAAACTTTGGATTTCTGGTATAATGCACTCAAATTGACACACTCAAAATTGTGTTGGCAAAATCCTCGCTTCGAAAGAGGGATTGGTTTGATATAGGGCAGGGGTTGCAAACCTTCTTGAGAGCGTGTGCCCACATTGGTGATAATCTTCTAAAAGATTCCCTCACATGCACATGGGAAGTTTTAGCAGCAGATTATCATTTTTATTATATGGAAAAAGAGAACAAAATGCTTGAAAGCATTCTTAAAGAAGTCAGTTTAGACAATCAATAACACTAAATCCATGCATCCACTCCTGAGGTGACAGCTGATAAATTAAAGGTTACCAAAATCTTTGTTTTTATAAAATCACTAACAAAAAACTATATCATTTGCCAATAAAATGTTTTTGTGTGCCACCTTAGGCACACATGCCATAGGTTTGCACCCTGATATAGAGTAATACTACTGCTTTTTGCATTTCTTACCAATAAGTTTATCAGTTCAATTGTCATTTCCACTTGGGTAAAATGCAAGTTTCACAAATATAACCATTTGATCATTGACCCATTTGTCGTCTACTGTTACAATCCATTGAAGAAAAGCTTTTCATTTCTGGCCAAACAGCTATTGCAGATAATTGAATATTGTGCCCGATCCATGAAAGTTCACGGAAAAGCCAAATTTGCTTGAGATATTTGTGTATAGCAATCAACAGACCGGTTTAAACACTGTTGCTCGGTTTAGGTTATTCTGACATTTATATCTATTTATGTATCTATCTATGTATCCGACTTCGCCCAGCCCTTACCATTCATAGTAGAAACTTGAAATTTTGCACACACACTACTACTTCATATGTCTGTGTGCATGTGCATGGGTGTGTGTGTGCATTTGTGTGTGTGTGTGTGTGTGTGTGTGTGTATACTAGCCTCTGTGTAAATCTTGTTAGTTCACTTGCATATCAGGGTGGATCAATGCCTATAGCCTGACAAATAGTTATTAGCCAAATTCTGATTTGATATTCTCAATGTATAATGTGATTAATGTTCACCACTGAATTAAGTGCATTGACAAGGAAGGAGATTATGTTAAAAAATAAATATTTGTTGTGTAAAATAAATGCTTTTTTTCATCATTAAGCTACAGATTTATTGATGTACTATGTATTTTACAAATAAGTTATATTCAATGGTGTACAAATCTAGTCAGATTAAGGAATGTATAGATATAGATCTTTTTAATTAAATAAATTCAATCAATTTCTTATTATGTAAAAAGTTTAGGCTATTCCCAGTTATAATGTATTGTTATGCTTATACACAGTTTTGACTCTTTTTAAAACATTTATTTCTGGATAATTACAAATGTTGGCATCATGAAACTTGAACCCCTTGAAGTGTTTTGGCAGTATTTTCAATGATTCGATATGTGCACCATTGGTTGGACGGCAAGCATCAAATTGATAATCCATTTCTTCTCAAACACCCCCAAGCATATCCAGCGTGGTTTGTCGGTTTGATATTTGCTGTGTGACCAATGGTGCACATATTGAGTCATTGTACATACTGCCAAAAAAACTTGAAGGGTTTTATTTTCCTGTGGTGCAAGTTTCATGTTGTCAACATTTGTAGTTATCCAGAAATAAAAGTTTAAAAAGTATCAAATCTTTTTGAAAGACCCTGTATATGTGTGTTGTTATACGAGTTACGTTTTATTACAATCTCTTTTATTATACTTCTTACAGACATTATTAATAATCATATTATTTTTTAAGATTCTTCTTAATATAATTATAAGAATTATTATTATTACCATTTCTTTTATCATTATTATTATCATTATGATTATTTATTAATGCAGTCATCATCATCATCATCATCATCATCATCATCATCATCATCATCAGCATCATCATCATCATCAGTAGTAGTAGTAGTAGTAGTAGTAGTAGTAGTAGTAGTAGTAGTAGTAGTAGTAGTAGTAGTAGTAGTATTGATGATGATGATGATAATGATAATGATATAACTGAAACAACAGCAACCATATTTCATTATTATAACTCCCAAATGCATTTACCATAAATCTTACATAGGTATTACCCAGGAAGGCCTCTTTCTTTGCTTTCTTTTTACTTTTTTATGTTCTGCTGGGATCTAATTCATATGAAATCTCTCTTTTTCTTCGATGTTTTCTTTTTTGTCTTTCTTTGCTTTCTTTTTCAGCCAAAGAAGCAGAAAAGCATTTCTTCAAAAGGTGCATTCTGATATATCCAGACATATTTTTCCAATTTGGCTGAGATTGATCCTGTTGTGTGCATGCTCCTGATGATAAATGAACTGAGGCCATAAATGCATCACAGACAATATCCTTAAACCCATTTTTCCTCCTCTTGAATCCCTCGGGACTTCTCTAGATCCTCTTTCCTGTTCTCCAATGACCAGACATTTGTCACTGAAAGAAGAAGAAGCCCACATCAATGGTATAGGCATTGGCATGCTTTGGTCTTGTTCTAGTGGCTTCACTGACTGCAAGAGGTGATGGGTAAGACATGGCAGATATCTCCTCACTACATCTCACAGTCAAAAGAGATGTGTTGATCATCTTCATACAAACTGATTCTTATTCCTGAAATAAATCTTGGCCTTTTTTTATGTTTTTTATGTTTTTATTCATTTTTTTTTAGCTTTCAGCCTTGTTAACTTGCATCAATTCATCAGAATCTCCCATAATTTTTCATGAAGATTTTCCACCTTCATATTTTTCAAATAGATTTGTGAGCTATCCAATCAATTAGTGATTATCTGATATCCATATACAAATGGCAGCCCACTGATATCTGTTGACTGCAACTAAGAGAGATTACATTCACTTAGGGCATTTTGGGCTCAGAAAAGTGCTCATCTAAAATTATAATTTATTTATTGCAACCACTGGAAATAAGCAATAGAAAAAACAGGTCTGATTAGTCACTCAATAGAAACCATTATGTCATTTTGGGGGTGATCAATTAAAAGATTGGAAAAAGGGGTGGTCAATGAATAAGTTACTTCTCTCACATTTTGTTGGGCAGTGATCACTAAAATATCTGAATTTTCAAAAAACAAGCATGAATGCTGTCAGACACAAACTAAGGGATTATTTTAACATATAATTACATTGCAAATTGAATTTTTAAAAACAAACAAATCGGGGGTGATCAATTAAAAAAACAATCAATGAATAAGTTACTTCTCTTGGCTTTTGTTGGGCAGTGAGCACCAAAAAAGAGTGAATTTAAAAAAAAACAAGCGTGAATGCTGCTGAACACAAACTAAGAGAACAATTTAGCTTAAATTTACATTGCAAATGTTTTTTTCTTGACATAATAAGGAGTCAATGTTTAAATTCTCAGCCTTCTAGCTCCATTGATGTGGCCTGTATGCATGATACATACAAAGCCAGCCAGCCAGTCAGCCCAACTCAAAAACTAAAGAAACCTATGTTGATAGTTTGGGTGACAGTTTCTAATACAGCTGGTCCTATATTTTTATTTACAACATAGCTATTTACTCTATACTAACCAAACAATATTGTTTAACATTGATGATGATATTACTAATATTCAATGGCTATATGTTGATTATCAATTTTGCAAAAGATTTAAATTTATATTCATAACAAGTCAGCAGTTTAATAAAAGGAATGAAAGAAGTGTTTTCTTTTTAGATTTGTCAATACCACGAGGGAAGATATTTAGTACTATATCATCCATATAAATGTTAATATCAATGCATAATTGTAAGTATTGTGCACACAGACACATACACACACTCATGGGAAGCCCCGCGTGCACACCCCCCACACACACACCAAAAAACCTTAATGAAAGTGCTGAAAAATCATCATTAAAATATCAAAGAAAACTAGTTAACAACCTTCACAGAGGGAAGTAACAACATGCTTTGAAGCCTCACTTCCATACAATGGACTGAAAGTAATGATCCAGTTTAGCATACAGTCACATTGTAAATAGAAGCCCCCGTGTAACCTTAAAAAACATTTTTTCTAAAAACTAACAAATTCTGGAAGATTGTTAGGTTCTAACAGATTAGAAGCACAAAAAATTACCAATTGTTTCTATTTTCTTCCGACTTGATTAACAGCAGTAGATCTTTACCCTTTATTCTAAACAAAACAAGTTTAAATATGTCTCTGGAATCATTGGATCACAGCAGACATTAATACACTTGCCTTTGTCTTGTTAGGGTGCATCCATAAAAAGGATACTTCTTGTGCCATTGAAAAAACGATTTTGAGGTTAGGTCTAACATCAAAGTTTTAACAAAACTCAAGTGGAAATCTCCCCAAATTATTGAAACTTTGCAACAGGTTTACATAGAACAACATTTAAAAGAAGATCGGGAAGACATCAAAGATGATCCAAAAGAGAGGAGACCATCAACCTCGATGAAAGAAGAAACTGTGGCTGAATTCCAGAAACAGGTGGAAGAAGATCTTTGAATTACTAATGATGCGATACCTACTGAAGTTGGGATCTCAAATGGTTTGGCATTTTCAATTTGAAGCAAACATCTTGGCCTCAGCATTCTTTCAGTTGTGCAAAAATCAGCTAGCTCAAAGATCAGTGTTTTAAGCAAGATCGAAGCAGATGAAGACAATTTTATGGAACGAATCATAATGGGGGACAAGTCTTGGATCTATTAATATGATACAGAGAGCAAGGTCCAATCAAAACAGTGGTTTCTGAGGGGATCTGCTGTGCCGGTCAAATTCAAGGCATAGAGGTCAGCTTAGAAAATGATGGCAACTGTTTTTTTGGATTTGAAATATTTTTACAAAGGATACAGGACAATCACATGGGCTTATTATGAAGAAATTGAATTGAAAACTGCATTGTCAGGTAAATTGCGCCAAGGAATTCTTTTCCATCATGACAATTCACCTGCTCATTCTTGGAGTGTAGCAAGTGCTGTCCTACAAAAATTCTGGTCGGAAACCATAACCCATCCACCCTACAGTTCTGATCTTGCCCCTTCAAACTTCCTTTTGTTCCCAAAACTCAAAGAACATTTAAAAGGAACACGATTTGAGTCCCTTGATGATGTCAAAACTGCCGTTTTGTCATGGTATAAATCGAAGAGCACAGAATGGGAGGGTTAGAGAGATGGAAACACTGCCTTCAGAGTTGTTGTGGCCGTGGGGTCCACAAGGAGTCTACAGGAATAAATAGCATTCGCTCTTCTCTGTGCATACTAATTTCTGATATTCTTGACTAATATAGCCCTAATCAAGACATCATGGTACATATCTTGAACAATTAAATGCTGAATTTTTAGCCATATCAGGTATACCAGTTGGAGCAAGAAAGTCATAGGTTAATTTGGAATTTCGTTCTTCTATAAATGGATTCCAAAATGTCTATTACAACTTGACATTTTCTTTGAGCGTGTATGGGACAATGCCTATTTGTAATACTAACAGCTTAGCAAGTATGTTTTTGTGTTGTGTGTGTGTGATTTCTATTGTTCTAAGAATTGAGTGATTTAGTTTCTTTTATCTGACATTAAACAAATTACATAGAACATGGTTTCAGCCTGGACTTAAAATTCCCACTTGAATTTTCTTATTCTATATGAAATATCTCGGTCAATGGTGAACGGTTAGAAAAGGCACATATCAGTCACATTTCACATAGAAGCAACCAGGGGCAGACTGAGTGGTCTGGCAATTGAGCAGTGCCCAAGGGCCCAAAGCACCAAGTGGCCCAAGTTGTATGGAATGGATGGTAGGGTGGGATGGGTTTTGCCCAGGGGCCCCGGATCACTGTCAGTCCTCCCCTGGAAGCAACACTGGAGCTCTATCTGCACATTTCCTACCACCCCACTGTTCTCAAGGAATAGATAAGAAACGAGACCAGAAGCATTGTGTCTATATTGGAGGTAACTGGATAAATCTTTAATATTCATTACACGGGCAGGAAGAGTCAAGTAGTTGTCAGTGCCAGTAGCGTAGCAATCGGGTGCAAGGGTGAAGGGGCGCAAAGTCTACAATATATTTTTAAAAGAATCACGGAATAAAAGTTACAGGAACAAAAGTCACGGAACAAAAGTCACAATGTAGTGTTACCCTGAGCTACCTAAAAAAGCGTAATAGGAAGAAAAGTCATAACTTTTCTGGGTAGGAAAAAAGTCAAAGATTTGTTTAATAAAATAAATAATATT
Organism: Architeuthis dux; assembly: GCA_006491835.1. Lineage (NCBI taxonomy): Eukaryota > Metazoa > Mollusca > Cephalopoda > Oegopsida > Architeuthidae > Architeuthis > Architeuthis dux. Next base: position 3,464,114 of record VCCN01003981.1, read on the forward strand.
TTAATTCAATTTCTGCTAATTAAATGTTGTAGTGTGACTTTATGTTAGGCCTTTGTAAGTTGGTATTTAATTCTTCATGTTATTGCCATTAACTGGATAATGAGTCACAAAATAAATAATCAAAATATTTTGCCAAAATTATTTTTGCCTCCGGGCGCTGAGAACCCTTGCGATGCCACCGGTCAGGCCCCAACAGTTGAGACAATCAGCTTCTGCATTGTAAACAAACCACCATGTACAGTAGGCAGTACTAACTAGTGAGTGACACATGCCACAAAATCTCAGAAGAAAGGTCTGAAAAAGAAGAGCCCAAATTTTAGCAAGAGAAAAGGTTGTCAGACAAATCCACTGTTAAATGAACCCTGACCTTGGATAGAAACTGGGAAAATAAACATAAGTGGGATGTAATTCAGCTGAATAGTTGGAATGTGCAATTGTTTTGGTTCAATGAGCACAGGGTAACACCTCCCAGTCCATGGGTGCGGAACCTTTTCATGTTTAAAGACCACATTGAAATTTATTTTCTTCTAATAAGGCTGCACATGTGACATGCCTGGGAGCAGATTAGGTAATAACTGATAATAACTAATAGCAATGATTTTACTTTTATTCCAATGTAAATTTATACGTAAAACATTAAATTAGTGACTATTTTTCATTTATAATTACAATGTTGTGAATTATCAATTTTTATAATAGAAATTCAGCATTTCATTGACAAGGCTGTAGGAGGCTGTAGGAGGCCGCATGTGATGGTCTAGAAGTCTGTATTCAGCCTTAAGGCTGTAGGTTCCACATCCCAGTCCCAGTCAGTTAATGAAGAAAATTCTATCAACTTGTATCTTTATATATAATAATAGTCCGGAGGCCAGCAGGGGCTACCGTGCACCCCACCCATGATTCTACTTTTCAGGTACCAAAATGTTCCTTAGGATGTTCTCTTTCAGAAAAAAGATGTTCCCAAGAAAAAAGTTGGGAAGAACTACCTCATTTGCACAAAACAAAATGGTCGCCAGCATACACCAGCAAAACAGAATTTCATATCTCGTCTCCCAGTTGACATATCTGAGTACTTTAAAAGGCTATATCATGGGTTTCAGACATGAGGAATTCAGAAATCCACTTTATTTTACCCTAAAACAATAATTTATAGGTATTTCAGGATTTTACAAGGAAGTGCCTGTATACTTTATAGACAAAATTGTGCATATAGTTAATGAAGGAAATATATACATATATATATATCGTTGGAAAGGGAATCTCCTCAGCTTTCCAACGGTGTATGTTGTCAATTTGTAGCTATTGGGCTTATAAGTGTTATTTTCTGATTGATTATGTCTGAAAATTATAGAAAATATCAATTATTCCCTTCAAACTTTACTTGTATTTGGCCTTCAGCTCTTAATATACACACACACACACATATATATATATATATATATATTGTCAAACTTCAGTCCAAGTTGGATTTGACTGTAAGAAGAACAAGAACAATCCTCACCAAATTTAGGGGAGTAAACTCTTCACTGTTTGTCTCTCTGTCACATTAAACCAAACCAATATATGAAATTGGCATTTTCCTACTGTGATTTTGAAATCACAACCAAGTAATTGCTAGGCGGCT
>VCCN01003981.1:3465837-3480919 GCA_006491835.1 Architeuthis dux
AGAGAGAGAGAGAGAGAGAGAGAGAGATATAGATATATAGATGCTAAAGACATTTTTAATTTGGAATCTATATTTGTTTGGCACCAGTTTGACCCGATTTCTTTATTTATTTATCATGTGATTTAGGCCACTCCTTTCACAATTGGGTCAAACCGGTGCTGAGCAAATATAGCTTCCCAATTAAAAATGTCTTTATAATTATTATACTCTGTCTGATATAAAATTATCCATTCTCTGAATGTCATACTGTCGCGCAAAAAACTGATTGTGAAAAAAGAGATGAGCTCCTTCCTTCCATGAGAGTTGTCATTAGCTCAGTGGTGGATGCAGGTTTGATCCCTGTGCAACACTGATTTCTTACACAAATTTAGGCTGCTCGTTTTGCAATCGGGTGAAACCGGTGCCGAGCAAATGTAGGTTCCCAATTATAAATGTCTTTATAATTATCATATTCTGTTGGGTATAAAAGTGGGTGTGTGTAAGTTTATGTGTGTAGTTTTTATTGAGAAGCTGTATAATTCCCAAAACTTATTCCCAAACATTTTCTTCAGTTTTGGAAATCAGAAGATTTTTCATTCACTTTCAAATCCGTTATTCTTTTTCCTCTACTGCTTTTAGACAATTCATCATGAACAAACCTTCCTGTTCCACCTTGGTTCATGTTTTTGTTTCTTGGAGAAATCATATTTCGTGCCAACTATTTTTTGCTTCTTTTTTCTTTCTTTTACTGGAAAAAAATCTCAGCTACAGCATCAGCAGAAAATACTGCAAATAATGTAGAAAGAATGAAAATTTATATCACTCTTATAGTCATAAATCAAACTGTAGACCAGTTATTATCCATTCACCTCACACTTGTAAATTGCATTGTAAATATATAACATTTTATTTCCGAAACCAATGAATAAAAAATGAAGTTATAGAAAATACATTTTAATTTAATTATGAGAGCAAGTTGTGAAAGAAACAAGAAAGAATTGATAATAATAAAACAGGTCTGGTTAGTCACCCAATAGAAACCATCACATGACCATTGTCTTTTGGCAGCATGTCATGTTGTGGGTGATCAATTAAAAAAACAATCAATGAATAAGTTACTTCACTCGGCTTTTGTTGGGCAGTGATCACCAAAAAAGTAGGAATTTCCAAAAAGAAGCGTGAATGCTGCTGAACACAAATTTAGCTTAAATTTACATTGCAAATGGGAGGTTAAAATACAAAAAAAACGTTTTTTTTTCTAGACATAATAAGAAGTAAATGTTAATATGTTCAACCCTCTAGCTCCATTGGTGCGGTCTGTATACATGATAGATACATGGCCAAATAGCCAGCCCTCCAGTTTTGGTTGATGGTTTCTAATAATGAACACTGGTTCACAAATAAGTACCAGAAATAATTCAATAGTAATAGTTATTTATCAAAATTAGTAGATTTATTACAATGTCAAACAATGTGATGATTAGAAAATAACGATTAAAAATTTAAACATCATATGAAGAAATAATGATTACATATAACAAAAACAACTAGCATTCCAAGGGAAATTATGAATCACTGCCACCCATATATGCTGTGATCAATTAAAATCAACGAATAAGTTACTTCTCTCACCTTTTGTTGGGCTGTGATCACTAAAAAAGGTATGAATTTTCAAAAAGCAAGCGGGTACAAACTAGTGTCCAATTTAGCATAAATATACATTGCATATAGAACCCCCTCTAAAAACCTATTTAGGGGAGAATTTTCAAAAAACAAAAAACATTTTCCCTACTAGTTGAGGGGAGTATGCATAAAGTTTAAATTTAGATATCAAAACCTTCCTCAGAAACCTTTATCTTTTTTACAATTTCTGGCTAAAACTTAGTTAGTTTAGTTAGATTTAAGAAGATTCAGTTGACCGTCTCATGGGCTGATTTAGAAGACACAGAAATATGTGTTACTGGCTTAACTGACCAGTTGCGGCTGACCCCAAGTTCTTCTAATAATAGCACAAGCTACATCCTGTTGTCCAGAGGGTTATGACAATACCTATCATATGCTGACATAGTCATACTCAGATACAACTAATTCATGATATTCATTTTTGACTAGATTCTTTTTGTTTTCATCTTATTTTTGTTGCTTTTTATCATAAAGGTCAATTATACATTCTACAACCATTAAGGAGTATGCACATCTTCTTGCACATCTTCTTTTGCCAAATGGAAGTCGGTTCAATCTGAGGTGGCTTCAGGCCCACAAAAAGACTTTTCTTTAAACTTTCTCAATGTTTTATTTTGTCTCGAATTCAGCTTGAAGAAGACTGTAATGATCTATCAGAAGAATCACCCAACCTCCATCTTCATCAGCCAGACAGAACTGAAAACAACCCAGGGTGTGGGGCAGAGCTCCAGACTTAACTTTTTTCACCACCGTCTAGAACCGTCAAGAAAAACAATTTTTCTGTTATTATCATCAATAGTTGTTAGTTGTTAGTAGCATAATAAAAACACCATTAAAATGTTGAGGAAATAAATAATTATATTTATTTTGCTCTATTCAAATAAATTGCTAAACGGGCGGCCTAGATAAATAAAGAAAAAAATGAGCACTGTGCATTTATTTATTTATACAATCTATGCAACCCATTTAGCAATCGCTAATACTGATGCCGGGTTGATATGGGTTCCCAATTAATAAATGTCTTTATAATTATTATATTCTGTCGGATATAAAATTATCCATTCCTTGATATGGGTTTTCTGGGATAAGCTAAAATTGTGGTTGTACAGAAAACCCACATCATCAAATACATACACAATTCAACGAAACAACAATGCATCGAGGCTGCACTTGTCCAAGTGTGAAACGATATCCCAAAGACCAGGATATTTCCAACTTGCAACAGCCCTAAATAAGCTCATTTTAAAGCAACACAACATCAAAATCATAAATCACATACACACACAAGGTATTGGATAAAATACAGGTTATATCACATGCATACACTGGACACATACACACACAAACAGTACACATGCATATACATACACACTAGTATCTACATGCAAACATACACCCACCTACATATGTATATAAGCATATACATACCAAGCTATATACACACACCAGAACCCCCCCACACACACACACACCCTGATTCAATAGAAGGAACACACAGGCACATACAGATACACACTAACTTGACCTCACAACTCACTTCAGCACTGTCACTTATCTGGACAGAACTTCCAGGAACTTCAAACCATAAGAAATATGAGCATTCATAAAATAAATAGCGAGGGGAAAATAATTCATGTAAGCTGTACTTCCACACGAATGGTGGAAAGTGATGGTCCAATTTAGCATTATAGTTATATTTTAAAAAGAATATCACACTAAAACCTTAAAAAATCAAATAAATTCTCTGATGAAACGAAGGTCATATGGATTAAAAGCAGAAAAAAATTACTTGCAAAATCTTTTTTTCTATTTTTAAGAGGACCATTCTTGTTCACTAGTGCCCAATTTTGTATTATCTTAAAGGGTCCAATTACCCTAATCGGGTTACCAGATGGCCTCTACTCTACTGACAATTTTGGATGTCCGATTTTTTAAATTTTAAATCGGACATACATGGCTAAACACGGACACAATGTTCGAAATCAGACACATTTGGCAACTCTGCCACCACTCCACCACTTTTTTTCTTTTTTTTTTTAAAAAGAAGTAGAAGAAAAAAAAAAGTAGGTATTACTTTATTAATGATTCGAAAAGTCTATATCTAAGGTTGTTTCTTGTATATGCAGAGAGGTAAGGGAAATATAACTGATTCAAAAGAGGGAAGGGAAGCTGATTCCTAACCGACTTAACTCCTCTCCCCTACTGGTTTCCTACACATCAAACACGACTTTACTAGGAAAATAATGTTGTAGTGTTTCTTCCTTTCTTCTTCTCATTCTCGGCAGTAGATTTCTCTATTCTCTTTATCTTAGCAAACTAATTCTTGACTTGACAGTTTCTTTTTTCCTTTAGGTGACTAGTGAAAACTCCCAACTTTCCAAGAATCTGGGTTGTATCTGAGAGACAAATATATACATAGAAAAAATTTCTTTTGTCCCGGAGCCATCCAGGGAAGATCTTTGTTCGTCCCAAACACATTTTTACCGTCCCTGGGATGATGGGACAACATTAATTTTCGAGCCGTGGTGTGGAGCATATGAAATTTTCTGACAACAAAATAGACAAAGAAAAGGGAAACAGACTAAACAAGGCAAACAAAGCTTTTGGCAGACTGTACAAATGTGTCTAAAGAATTAAGAGTCTTAAGAATGACTTGAGGTAAAAGTTTATCTGTTGCCAATTCCTGAATCATCTACTGTCATCATCTATGCCTACCTGAATGCTCCATCAGCACTGTCTTCAAAGTGCAGTGAAGTGACTTTATTCCTAACACAGATGTCATCAAGCATGCAATACATTCTATGTGAACATAGACCATTATTTTATAAAGCCAGATAATTATCATATTCTGTCGATTGGATATAGAATTAGCCATCATTTGATTTCATACTGTCGACATAAGAGAGCTGCATTATATTCGTGCCTAAAATCAGAACGTGAGAATGGAGAGGCCAACCAAGTGTAGGATAAAAGACTCCTGTCTACCATCTGATCTTCGTTAGTTTAGTCGGTAGAACAGCACTGCGTATAGGTGGCTTCCAAGGTGGACGCGGGTTCGATCCCTGCACGGAGTTCGTTTCTTTATTCACATTTATGATTTGGGCCGCTCGTTTAGCAGTCGCTCACACCGACGCCAAGCAAATATAAGCTCTCACTAATAAATGTCATTATAATTATCAGCCAGTATTCAAAAGATTTAATTTGTTTTCCAGCTTTTACAAATATGCACCTTTTGTATAATTCAGCCTGAAATACATTTTTTTTTCAAAAGATATATAAGAAAATATTCATATAATGCACATACAATTAATGAAGTATACGTGAGTGCATTTATGTATATGAAAAGCAGTAAAGGTGGCTGTAAATGGCTGTAAAATTTGCCAATCAAAACATAGTGTTTATAAAGGACAAAGATTAGAACATTAGTTAGAATGATTGTGTTGAAGTAAATATGCATCTACTTTAAACGAGATGATTTCAAATCTTTTGCAAAAAGAGAAAAAGGGAAAACAAAAGGTTAAAATCAACAAAAGTTTAGACAAAACAATTTTTGATAATTTCTTGGATAACATTTTAACCTGTGGAGGAATTTAAAAGGTTCTCATGAAACAAAGAGGAACCAAAAATAATTAAAAAATCATATTAAATATGTATTTTCGATAACATCAACAACATGAAATGTCACTAAGAAGTTAAAAGAGGAAAGGAAATTCATAAAAGCTGAAATATGGGAATTTTTGATATAATCGATAAAAAAAAATGTTGCTAGTAATCTGATAAGGAAGGACATCATATCACTAAATGCATTTTTTGGGCCATGAGTGAAAAGTTCTGTTATTCATAAGCCTCTCTTTCTCATTTCACATCAAGCAAGCAGACAGATACCTGTGAAAAACAGAAAAGATTTAATCACAGTCTTTCAGTTGCCAGAATCATTCGAATTATGCTAACATTCTTCAAATACTGGTATTAGGAAACTAAGCCAACCAAAAAACAAAATATTGAGAAGATTTATAGAAAATGATCAGGAAAGGGAACTTTTTCCAATTGGGATTTTGACTGAATGAAATTAACCTTTTAAAATTCACTTACATTTATTTTGATCAACTTGCTTGCTGAATAAATTTTCTGATACTTGAAAAAGACATGGGCTTTCAAAGAGTTCTTCGGATAATTGAACTCCTTCTTGTTTGTGTTAACACAACGTTTCTATGGCCTTCTTCGGGTGCACTATCCAAAATACATAAGCTGTTTGGGATCATTATATAAAAAGATTAGTAGATTAGTCCATAAGGTAGTGCAAACGAAAGAGGCAAAGGCTGTTAATATTAAATAATAAAAGCATTGATTTTCAAAATTAAATTATTTTATTTGTGCTCAACAATAATGATTAATGAGAAGAGGTTTAAAATGATAAAGAAAGGCAAATTTTATATATGAGGTTAAAATTTCAATACATTTTAAATAGAGATTTATTAATTAGATAATACAAAAATCACTTTTTAGAAATAATAATGTACAAAATGTATTTTACACATAAGCAAAACATAACAATTACTGTTAAGTAAGTATCTTGAGTTATGGCACTTAGGCGGAAGAGTGCTTATCAACTTCCAGTAAGGTGATGCTGTTTACATTCTGGTTCATATTGGTTTTAAGAGATTGTACACAACGCACGTGTCAGAGTCTTGTTGCTATAAATAAGTATGAATAAAATGAATCTGTGAGTACATGTTTTGTTGCATTTTAAATCTGTTGATATCTGTCATAATAATATTTACACTTACTATACTTTGAGCTGATTGAAAGGAATTCAAAGAAGATTGTTTACAGCATTATTTTTATTATGTAAATGAATTAATGCCTGTCTTTCTCAATTCCAGTTATCCATTTACTTCATTAACATCTTCACTTGCTTTGTTGAAAATGAATCAAACAAAATTTCACAAAGGTGATTAATGGCAGACTTGAAAAATATTGATACAATATCATATAATATTAGTTAATCTCTATCTAAAACTTCAAACATTTGTTTTCCAGTATTTCATTCCAGTGTTTTTTAAAGTTTTCTTTGAAATGTTGGTAAGAAACAAGCTTTGATAAGAACAGAAATAAACCTTCCAAAAATAGTTATATTCTCAAAAATAGAGGACATCAAACATGTCATATGCATATACTGAGATTTATAGCCAAATACATTGAGTATAAATGACAACAAAAAATTGCAAGTTAAAAAATAGAAACAAATGTTATGTGTAAACTCTATTTTGCCTAGTGGTGGAAATGGAGGGGAGTACATGGGAGTATGGCATATACCTACTTCTCAATTTCAGTGCAAGTTATATTGTCTCAAAATGGCCCTGAAAATAGCCATATTTTAAAAAATTACTCATGGGGGCATACAATGTCCTGGAACATTAGCTGTAAGGGTTCCCTGATGGACCTCTCAGTGATCCCCAAGCATAAATCCTACATACAGCCTTATAAATCCCTCTTCCATCACTGGTTTTGTCCTTGTATGTTTATATGTTTACATGTTACCACAATGTTACCAAAATAAATAATTTTTATGATGTTCTATCACATTTTTATGAAAAGCAAATATAAAATAATTGAACTTAACTAAAATAAATTTAAATATTTTATGAGTGCATTAACACTCATGATTCATACAGCTAACAGGCTATCTTTTTGTCACCTCTACTCTGATGGGTTTATTGTGTATGACAGCTAAACTGTTTTTTGTGTGTCAATAGATATTAAATAATGATCAAATTCATTCCCATCAAAATTTCAAACATGATAAACAGTGTTTAATTTCCTGTACTATTAAAACCATTCAAAAGGAGTTTTTGTTATCTTGTGGACAAAGTTAATTTTAAATAATCTTTTAAACAATGCAAATAAAGATTAAATTCAAAATTCCAATTCAAGTAAGAAAAGTAACTTTTAGGTCTGGTTAGTGACTCAATAGAAACCAGCATGTGAGCATGTTGGGGGTGATCAATTAAAAAATTGGAAAAAGGGGTGATCAATGGTTAAGTTACTTCTCTTGCCTTTTGTTGGGCCGTGATTATTAAAAAAGTCTGAATTTTCAAAAATAAACTAGTGTGAACACTGGCGGACACAAACTAGGGACCAATTTAGCATAAACTTACATTGTAAATTGACCTTGGAGAGGGGGGCAAAAAAAGAAGTTTTTTCTGGACATAATAAGGAGTGAATATTTAAATTTGCAACCCTCTAGCTCCATTGGTGCAGCCTATAATCATGATACATACATAGCGAGACAGCCAGGCAGAGAGCCAGACCAACTTAAAAACTGAAGAAACCTATGTTGATGTTGACTATGTTGATGGTTTTTAATAATGTAATTTATATGAATAAAAGGTATTTTTTGGTTTGGCCTGTGGAGAAAAAGGTATAACATGATAATAGAAGAAAATTATTCTATCAAGTTTGTCACCTGATAACTTCAGTAATCGGTACATGAATAATGAGATTTTACTTGACTATTCTTACTCCTAAACACTTCCACTATCAGAATCAATCTGCATGATTCAAATATACTATTCTATACTTGCCCCTACCCTCTATAAATACAACCTGAATACATAAATTGAAACAATCACTAATGAACTGGACAAGTAACAGGACAATAGCAACATGACATTCTGTTATATTTATTATAAGCCTATTGATCAAACATTAATTGACATTCTGTTATTAGTAAGATAAAAATTTATCAACAGACACATCTGGGAGTACAATTCCTGCCCTGCTAACATCTGCAAGCAGAGAAATCTTTTGCAACCTTGATTTGCAGAAAGAAAAATCTATCTAAATATCAAGCCTTTTGGGTCAGAGTCAAGTATTCAGAAAGGTTTAAATCTCCATATCATCATTTCATTTTGATATACAAAATAAATTGTCTTGCCACAAATGCTAATGACTGAAAAAAGTGTGGGTCAGCTCTCTTTAAAAAGGAAAAAGGATAAGAAGAAAGAATGAAAAGACTTGTACATGTGTTAAACAGGGATGAAAAACAGATGAAAAAACAGAATGGGAAATTTGAAAGATTTTATTTGTAATAGCTTTGAATAAACTATCTTTTTAACAGGAGAGTGTTCAAGTAAGGAAAAGAAAGCTGTAATGAAACAAAATAGTTATGATTTCCAAAATGTTTTCATCTTGAAAACATAATACAAGAGCGCAAAGAGTTTCTGTTTTAGTATTTAAAAAGTCAAAAGATTTTAGTAAATATATAATTTCTCATACGATATAAAGATATTCTTAGAAAAATGCTTTTTTTGTTTTTGATTTGTATACACCGATCTCATGGAGGAACATTGACTGTGACATATAAAATACTTTGAATAGAAAATATTATTTGAAAAAAAAGAATATGCCTCCAAGCAGTTTGAGTAATGATTTAACAACAAAACTAGTATATTTAGTCCAGTAAATTAATTTAAAGTTCTGCCAGTAGATAAGCTTTCAATTAATAATGATTCTTACTCTAATTGTATAACATTTAGAACATTTTAGAACATTTTATTTTAATGTGAAAAAAATATACAAGCACACATCATAACAATCATATTTACACAATACCTAGGGCCTTAAACCTTTGCAGTGGTGTAATAAACATCATAATTCTTCTTTAAATTATTTGTCGATAGCACTACATATTCCGGTAATCTATTCCAAAGTCTTACTACTCTATTGCTAAAAAAGAATTTTATGATATTCAATCTACTTCTATTTACTTCTAACGTATATGTGTGGCCTCTCAGTCCCTTGTACCCACTTCTAGTAAAAAAATACATCAGGGTTTATTAATTCTAAACCATGCATAATCTTGAACATTTCTATTAAGTCTCCCTGATCTCTCCTATTTTCTAAAGATTTTAATCCTAACACTTTTAGCCTTCCCTCATAACTCATACTTTTTAATTCTGGTACTAACTTAGTTGCACATCTCTGGATACTTTCTGGTTTTTTTTTTTGTTCTTGTTGTTTTATTTTTATGAAAGGAAATGAGGGTATTTCTCTGATAAACATATGAGCGTATGAAAAATTAATAAAATAAAAGTGGTCTTTAGAGATGAAAAGTTTGGAAACCATGGTTGACCAGTATTAGTATCAAAATTAGAAAAGAAGATCAAATAAATAGTCATTGTTTATTAACACTGATTGCTTTTGTTTGCATGAATTCTTGATTTTCTAATAGATATGAAAATAATTTCCATGCGACTCTTTCTTTTACCATGTCACAATTTTCAATAGCCTCCTTTGAATAAAAAACAAACACTCTTTCTCTTTTGTTGCATCCATTCATCATGGGATGTATCAACATTATCTCACTTGGGCATTTTCAAGCAGTTTTTAAATCCTACAGCCCTCAACCATGAAGACTACACTTCTGTTACATTTGGACAAAGAAGCCATGGCTTAACAGCTAATTATATTAACTTTTAACTGGTATACAGGTCGGGTTAGTCAATCAATAGAAACTATCAGGTGACCAACGTCTTTTTGGCAGCATGCCATGATCAGGGTGATCAATTAAAAAATTAAAAAATGGGGTAATCAATGAATAAGTTACATCTCTCGCATTTTGTTAGGCAGTGATCATTAAAAAAAGTCTGAATTTTCCAAAAATCAAGCGTGAATGCTGATGGACACAAACTGAGGGACCAATTTAGCATTTAAACTTATATTGCAAATTGAACCCCCCCCCTCCATGGTTAAAAACCTGTTTTCAAAAAACAAAAAAATGTTTTTTCTAAACATAATAAGGAGTAATCATTTAAATTTTAAGCCCTCTAGCTCCATTGGTACGGCCTGTATATATGATACATACATACAGGCCAACTTAAAAACTGGAGAAACCTATGTTGACAGTTTTGGTGTCAGTTTTGGGAACAGTTTTTGTTGACATTTTCTAATTAAATGTTATGAGAGAAGAAATCAACAAAATGTTTTAGTAAATAACTTATGTTTTCAAACACCAAACTAACAAAGAAGATGTTATAACAATGCAACTATAGTACAATTATGAATGAACAGCTACCAAAACATTTTATATATATTTTTTTGTCAAACAGATATATCATAGGTATGGGATATAAGAAGATGAGTTTCAAGTTGAGAATCATTTTTAAAACTTTCTAAATTTTAACATATTTTAATTTGTGGAACACAGTATTTAACCAGAATATCTATTAATAATTACTTTCAAAATCGTTTTTAAAATATTTGTGAAACTTAATGTGTTTAAAAAAAATCTTTTTATAAGCATTTATACTGAACATTTTTAATGGAAGAAGAAAAATTCATTGCAAATAAAAAAACAATGATATCAATTGACAAGTCAAATCAACCACCATGTAATCTTAAATTTATAAAAGCAATTGTAAGGTTGTTATAATGACAGATATTAACAGATTTAAAAATGCAACAAAAGACATACTCACACAGATCCAATTTATTCATACATATTTACAATGCCGGCACATGTGTCTTCTCCACCTCATAAAATCAATCTGTCCTCCCCGACCATGAGGGCGTAAACAGCAGCACCTTACCAGAAGTCAATAAGTGCTCTCCTACCTAAGCGGAATAACTCATTACAGACAATGGGAATACTTAGTTAACAGCAGACTTTTGAAACCTGCAGCAGTTGCAGCAAATTAGCTAATAAGAAGTAAAAAAAATAGACATGACTGGGTAGAATCAATGATTCACTTGGAATTGTACAAATGAATTTGACTATGCAGACCAATTGAATTGGCACAAATGAGAAGCTGCCCTAAAGAAGACAAACTGTGAAATTCTGATTTTGAAATTTAACCCATAAGAACACACTGCGATACCGGTGTCAGATACAATTTAATTGATCTGCACGGTCTCTTATATAATATTATATTTTATCCATGATTTTAACTCATGAAGTGTACTAAGTGACATCTAATGAACATCCTGGTGCATTAACATTACTGTGTGTTAATTTGCCTACCCAGAATCCCACATAATGTTCCTTCAAGGGTCTGAGTTCTGATGGGTTAAACAGATCACCCAATCTAGACAAGGAGACCATCTAGTCATTGTAAGCAAAGGGAAGATTTGCCAGATAGTGGATGTTGTGTTTTCAGCTGAACAAAGGGTGAAATTAAAAGTTGAAAATATCTGAATCTTACAAGGTATATGAAGGTAAAGCTTATACCATGTAATGATTATTGGCATGCTTGGAACAGTCCCGAAGAACCTTGTGAAGAGATTGGAAGGATTGGGAATCTATGTGAGTACTGAAACCGTCCATACAACATCATTACTAAAATCAACTGGAATATTGAGGTGCTGGTGTATTGCTTTGTCACCTTCTCTCCAGTGATAGACACCAGATACTACTAGTGGGAAACTTAAGGAGTACAAATACAGAAGCCAAATCAAAGACATGGACATGAATACGCAAAAGAAACTTAAAGAAAGAAACCAAATCGCTGCCCAGAACAACGTCATAAGAACTAACTATATAAAGACTAAGATAGACAAAACACAGGCGAACAGTAAGTGTAGATTATGTGGAGATACAGATGAGACAATCAATCATATAGTAAGCGAGTGTAGCAAACTAGAGGGAATACAAGAACAGGCATGACTGGTTTTAGTGATCACTGCCCAACAAAAGGTAAGAGAAGTAGCTTATTCATTGATCAACCCTTTTTCAAATTTTTCTAATTGATTACCTCCAACATGGCATGCCGCCAAAAGACATTGGTCGCATGACGGTTTCTATTGATTGACTAACCAAACCTGTTATTATTAATTTTTGACTAGTATTTTCTTTCAGCTCAATTGTTAAGTAAGTATCTTGAGTTATTCCCCATAGGCATGGGAGCACTTACCAACTTTCCGGTAAGGAGGGTGCTGTTTTACATTCTGGTGAATGAGCAGCTTTATTTTTATTAGGAGATCGGAGGAGACACACATGTGTATCGTTGACCACGCCCATTGTGTGAATAAAGGATCTGTGAGTACGTCTTTTGTTTGCATTTTTTAAACTGTTAATATCAGTCATTATACCAACCTTACATCAATGTTTAGTTGCTTTTTATCACAATTTACTCAAACTGTCAGTCTACAGCCATGAGTAAACAATGTGGATTGGAAATAAAGACTTTAACTCACTCAGGGAAGATTGTTAAATACACCAGCTGCTCTTACCAACTGAGCCATGAATACAAGTAAAAAATGGTTGACATCTAATAAATAATAATTAAATAAAGATAATATCTTTGGAGATATTCAAAAGGGTTAGATTTGATCTTGTGCCAATCGTAGGGTTTTCATAGCTTAGTCAGTAATAGTAGCTGGAATTTTCAACCGGGCTTCCCTGACACAGAAGGGGCGAGAGTTCTAGTCTCCCTAAGAAATTATCCTTCATCTCTGATCCATGCTATTTACTCACTGCCATAGACTGACTGCCTGAATAAGTTATGATCAAAAGCAACTAAAAATTAAGATGAAAGAAAATACTAGTCAAAATTTGATAATAATAATCTCTAAAGATATCTGACACTTTTCAGTGGATTCATTTGTTATCACTGTATTCGACTAAATAAATGCCATTTAATTGAAGATATTTTTAATCAAATGTATATTTAAATGAACCTTTGCAAATAAAATAAATTAGGAATATTAGAAACTGTCAAACAAAACTTTCAACAAGGTTTCGTCAGTTTTTAAGTGGGTCTGGCTGGCTATGTACGTATGTATGTATTGCACATACAATGAAGCTAGAGGGCTGAAAATTTAAACATTTATTCCTTATTATGTCTAGAAAAAAACTTTTTTTTGATTTTTCAAAATTCCCTTTACTAAATAGGTTTTTAGTCGGGGGGGGGGGTCAATTTATAATGTAAGTTTATGCTAAGTTGGTCCCTTAGTTTGTGTCCAGCAGCATTCATGCTTGTTTTTTGAACATTCAGACTATTTAATTGATCACTCCCAACATGGCATGCTGCCAATATTCTTTTTGTTTTTTGAAAACATCTCCCCCAAAATAAGTTTTTAGGTTCAATTTACAATGTAAGTTTATTCTTAATTGGTCTCTTAGTTTGTCTCCGGCAATGTTCACACTTGTTTATTAAAAATTCAAACTTTTTTAGTGATCACCGCACAACAAGAGCAAGATCACCCCTTTTTTTCAAATTCTTTTAACTGATCACCCCCAAGACATTGGTCATGTGATGGTTTCTATTGAGTGACTAACCAGACCTGTTTTACTTAATAATCAAAAGCTTCTCAGGAAAGGTATTTCTTTTAATCTAAATTGGTGAGTGAAAACATCAGAAGTGAAAGTTTCACACTTGCTATCAGAATCTTCTAAGGAACCAGCTTCACTTATCAGAATCCTGAAAGGATGTTTAAGTTGAAATGGACTTTGCCTCGATTTCTGAATGTTGAATCACTGACATCACCTGCTGAACTTTTGTTGTCTGTTGTCAGAGACCTTTAGGTCAATTCTGAAGTTTCTGTTCTCAACAGAAGCTTCTGTGTACTATTTTTCTTATTGCCTTTCTCTCTGTTGCTCTGCAAGGTTATTCATTCTCTATTGAACAGGAACCAGCTATTTTCCCCTTTCACCTTTCTTTCATCTTCCAATAAATTTACTTTTGCAGAGCTGTCTGTCACTTTCGGAGTTGTAGCACCCCAGAGCATTACCAGGCATTCAATTCAAATCTCATTCAGCCAGAATTATTATGAAAAGTAGTCATAGTAACAGCAGTAAAAGTATCCTACTATTGTTATTTTATATTATTTAACCTATAATTAGTATTAGTTTTGGTTACATTTGGTGCTTAACAGTCATATCAGGTCCTACATATAGTATCATTTTATTATTTCAAATATTGATATTAAATTTGTATTATTTAACTAATCATGATTAATTGTATTGTCATTTTCATTATTATTTTCTGCACTGATGTTTATAATTTTTGACGTAGTATTATTATTACCATGCTATTTTACTATTGGTAAACAACATTTACACAGGGGTGTAATGCTGTGGACATGCGTGGGAACGGCGTTCCCTTAATTTTGCGGGGAAACAGTGTCCCCTCACTATCTATAGACTACTAAAGTTCTCTATTTGAACAATTCACTGATAAGAAAAATAAGCCAGTATATGTCCAAATACTCATCCCATATGGCCTCAAAATATCTCTGAAATTGGTTGAATCTCAAACATTTCCTCGGGGGGTATCATGGAGTTAAGCCATGTTTTCAAAAACATCTAGATATATCTAGCATCTAAGGAAGTTTAGCATACAAAATTAAATATCTAAAAACATCTAGAATCTAGGGAGCCTTAGCGTCCGTAACTCTGCGACACAAGCATTGATTTGAATAA
>VCCN01003981.1:3682956-3700854 GCA_006491835.1 Architeuthis dux
ATGATAATAGGCTGCTGCTGATCATGATGACGATGATAAAAGGCTGCTGCTGATCATGACGATGATGATGACGTTAAAAGGCAGCTGCTGCTGATGATGATGAGGATGATGATAACGATGACAAAAGGCTGCTGCTGATGATGATGATTCTATCAAACTTCACCCAACTCCTCACTTGCCTTCTTTCTTTTTCAAATTTTGATCCAAAGGTATTTTGTGCGCGCGCGTGCGCGTGTGTGTGTTTGTGTGAGTGTGAATAGAATACATTCACTCTCATCGGGTGTGTGTGCACTTATTATGGAGTCATTCTGTTTGTTGTTCTCTTTTGATCTGTTGATTCCTATTGAAGCAGAAGATATAAAACAGCAACACATGGCTGCACTGAGGGATCATGGGAAAAGGAATAACTGAATTCACATGTGCATAAACTAATTTGAGAGGTCAGCTGGCTCACATACTTAAAACAGAAATAAAAGATCTTGCAAAATAATCCAATGAATGGGCCATGTGTACAATCAAATCTAATGACTAACAAAGAAGATAAATGCCACTTGTAAATGTCAAAATTAAAAATAAATCGCAATGATCTGTGTAGTTTTAAATTCTGCTTAATATTAGAATTACTGCTCTTGATACTAAGGGTTAAATCAAAATAGTATGTTTTTTATAGACTGAAAAATGTTAATTATAGATAATTGAGTCAAACATATATCTCTCTATATTTAAAACTGACTCTTTTTAGAGAACACAGGAATAAATTAAAAACATCAGAACTTTTAGTATCTTTGTCATAGAAATAATGCAGAAAAAGAAAGAAATATGCTCAAACTTTGATGCAGTTACCAGAAGTAGGTATACACCTTACGGGGGATACAGCATTTACCTACATTTAGTAACAGCCCCTGTACCCCACTCAAACTTTGATGTTGTTACCAGAAGTAGGTATATGCCATACGGGGGGTACTGCATATACCTACTTCTGGTAACAGCCCCCGTACCCACCTCACACTTTGATGCTGTTACCAGAAGTAGGTATACTCCATACGGGGGTACTGCATATACCTACTTCTGGTAAAAGCCCCCATACACCCTCAAACTTTGATGCTGTTACCAGTTAAAGTCAAACTAATTCAGATGAAAAGAATTTGCCAAATTAGGAAGAATAAAATAGCTAGAAAGATTAGTGAATGAAATCCAAATTAGATGTACCTGGCACTTTCAGACCTCGTGACATTTTGCATTGTCAAGTATTGTCAAGTATTGTCAAGTATTGTCAAGTATAAAGGTGATGCAAAAGTTCCCATCGACATCTTTTGAATAATGTTAGGGGAATTTTGGAAGTGTCCAGTGATGGAAATGGGTTTGGGGAAATAGCAAGGCTGTATCTAAGATTTCTGTTCAGGGATCACAGAGGAGTCCATCGGGGATGAGCAAAGTGAATCTATACAACTGTGGGTTCCAGGGTACTGTAAGCCCCCATAAGTAATATTTTTAAATATGGCCATTTTGGGGGCTGGAAATTGAGAAGTAGGTATACGCTGTACCCAAAGTACTCCCCCTCCTTGAAGTTAACTCTTTATTGCTTTTGTACATTGTTTACAAGACTTAGGAAACATTCAGAAGCTAGGAAAATGGGTTCCACATGAAAGGAACATGGGTTAGCATTTATCTTATTTCTTTGTGTATAACACAAAATATTTTATTAAATTTGATTAGTTTTTACCTTCATCCTAATTTTAGTTGTTTTTATGATAAATTAGGATGAAGGTAAAAAATAGTCAAATTTAATAAAAATGTGGTGAGTCACAATACTTCATCCAATAATAATAAAGATTAATTTACAAAATATTTTGTACTAAAATCTGATCGAGAATAGGGGTGTCATGCTATACTTGAATGTATGCAGAAAAAAAATGTTATATGCTACTAAAATTAAGCCCATTTGATGACAGAGGTGACACAACTCCTTACCCCACCTCCACTAAGAAATATATTTGACTTACACAGCTAACTACTATAAAAATTAAATGAATTAGACAATAACATTTCGATAGTCAGTGCAGGGGCTGAGGGCTGAGATGATTGACTGTAACTTTTGAGTACCACAGTATTTCTTTCTTTTCTGTGAGACACGTGCAACACAAATACCCAAGAAATAACTAAAATAAATTTAAATAGTTTGATTAAAGTAAACTAAATTTAAAAACAATGGCATCAAATTGCGTGCACAAGGCTTACATCATTTTATTTGATAAAATTAAAATAATTACTAATTAACATTGTAAGAGTACAGAACATAAAAATTGTGGGCACTTATTGTACAGCTGCAGTATAACAGTACATGAATTTGGAACATCATAGCAGAAAAACATGCGGGACTGACAAACCGTAATGCTAAATCGAGTACCCGTGTTATACAAGAGGCTACAAATTTATACCTATTTTTCATCCAGTATTCGTATTATACAAGAATCATGTTATATATAAAGAAATACGGTGAATACATGAAAGATGAAATTATTACAAAAATACAAAAATGAAGAAAATTATGGCTAGATCCAGGACAGACTTTAATCTCTCAGCCTAAACGGAAACTACTAGTGAAAAACGTTCTTCTCTGTGTTTGGTTGGATCCGAAGGGAATTCTTTATTATTTATGAGTTATTATGAATTGCTTCGATGTGCACAAACTGTTACTGTACAATGGAACAGAAGAGACATTTTTCTGCGAAAGAAAGTCAACTGGTGGTTTTGCTGCATGACAATGCCCATTGAAAACACAATGCAACAAATGAGCATGGAGCTAGAATGAGAAGTTCTTCTACATACAGCATATTCTCTAGACAAGTCACCTTTAGACAATCTTTAACTATCACTGCTACCCACAACACTGGTTTATTGCTGGGTTTAGGTTATTCATGTGTTCTGACATTTATATGTATCTATGTATTTATTTATGTGACCGGACTTCGTTCATAGTAGAAACTTAGAATTTTGCACACACACTCCACCCAATGAGTAGTGAAAATATTTTTTTGTCTTTTGAAAATCCCACGCCCAAATAGGTTTTTAGAGGCATGTCAATATGCATTATAAATTTATGCTAAATTGGTCACTAGTTTGTAACCGCTTGTTTTTTGAAAATTCAGACCTTTTTTAGTGATCACAGCCCAACAAAAGGCGAGAGAAGTAACATAACCCATTTTTCCAACTTTTTTTTTATCACACATTTTTCCAACTTTTTAAATGATCATCCCCCCAACAACGCTTCTATGGGTGGCGGTGATTCATAATTTCCCTTGGAATGCTAGTTTTTCTATCCAATCAGCAGCTTCAATTATTTCATGATCATGAAAAATTCTCCAAAGAATTCATTGAATCAAAACCAGAATCATTCTTTTATGATGGAATGTATAATTTACCTGAAAGGTGGCATAAGGCCATAATACTTTGATGACTGAATAACAATGTTATGAATTTATATGAATAAAAGATTTTTGGCAAAATAAAATGCTTGAAACTTTTGCATCAATAGACATATAACAATGATCACTAACATCATTTTGTGGCCTTTTATGAATCTGTAATATACAAGAAAATCTTCTAAAAGTATATTCTAATACTGTTTATAAGTTAATATTAAACCACAGTTTGTATTACCTAGAATTATATACAAGAGAGATATCTATGAGGAGAAATTCTTAAGTCTGGCAGATTTTTATGAGATGTAAGGCTAGGCTGGAGGCTAACAAAGAAAGAGATGTTGATAAATTGGCATTAGTCAACATACAGGAACAAAACAAAATTTCTAAGTGGGAGATGCATAATATAACACTACAGTGGACAGTGGTTTTTCAATCAAAATATTTGATCAAAATTGCAGCAATTCTAGACATAAGAAGTAAATGTTTAAATTTTCAGCCCTCAAGCTCCATTGGTGCAGCCTGTATGTGTCATACATAGCCAACTAGCCAGACAGACTTGCTTAAAAACTGAAGAAACCTATGTTGACGGTTTTGGTGATAGTTTTGGTTGACGGTTTCTATAAAAAAAATAATGTGCATAAATGAGAAATAAAATTGAATATACCAAGAAGCTGCAAACATGTTTAGTGGAACGAAAAGTATGTTGAAAGAAATGAAAACGAAAGAAAGAGAATAGAAAGAAGAAAGAAAGGTAAATTGATGAAAGAAGAAAAACAGGAAAGAAAAGAGAAAGGAAAAGAAGAGAGAGAATGAAATGAGGACAATATATAAAAACAGGAAATTAGAAAAAGAAATGAGAGGAAAAGGACAGAAAATTCAAAATATGAAAAATGGAAAAAGAAAGGAAGGATAAAATGAAATTAGGAACTCGTATAGAAAAAAGTTAGGAGAATACCTGGAAGAAAAATAAAGAAGGAAAGAAAGAAAATTTTGGATCTGGTTAGTCACTCAATAGAAACTGTCACATTACCAACATCGTTTGGCAGCATGCTGTGTTGGGGTGATCAATTAAGAATTGAAAAAATTGGTGATCAATGAATAAATTACCTCTGTCGCCTTTTGTTCCCTTGTGATCACTAAAAAAGATCTGAATTTTCAAAAAACAATCATGATTGCTGCCGGACACAAACTAGGGGATCAATTTAGCATACACTTGCATTGTTAATTGAACTCCTCACTAAAAACCTATTTTGGTGGAGAATTTTCAAAAAAACAAAAAAAATGTTTTTTCTAGACATAATAAGGGGTTTAATTATCAGCCCCATAGTGCCCTGTACGCATGATACATACATATATACATACATAATCAGGCCAACTTAAAAACTGAAGAAACCTATGTTGATGTTGACAGTTTTGGTTGACGGTTTCTAATTTTAAAAAAGTTGCTTCGTTACATGACAAGAACAAAGTGATATAAAAGAAAAGTAATGAAGAAATGGAAAAAAATCAAGAAAAAATAATGAAATAATAAAAAAGAAGATAAAATGTTGAAGAAGTTTTTTTTAAATATATACAGAACAAGAAAGGAAAGGAAGTTCAGAGAAATGTAAAGATGAATTTTTAAAAAGCAAGAAAAGGTATTTAGAAATAAATTCGAGTTTGTAAAGGGGGCAAAAGAAGAATAGAAAAAGAAGAAGCCAAAAGAATTGAAGAGCTCTTTCTTTGTATCTCATCTATTGTGGCTGTTAATACCAAGAGATATGCTTCATGCCTCATATTTTCTTTCTAACTCAAGACATGCACACATGAATTTAACACACAATGCACATGACTGAATAAAACATGATCAAGAGCAAACAAAATAATACACATTTACTAAGAAAAAGTAAGCGACCAATATGAGTTAATGTAACATAAATAACAAAAATAATGAACAAGATTAAACAAGACAGAAGTTAGATTACTTATTCTTATAGATTTATTAATGTCTTTAATCTATCTTAATAACTTGTTGTTTGGGAAAAGTCTCTCATCTGTCCAAGTGTTTAGATAGAGAATAAAAGTTTTTATGCAGCTATGCCACACCTTAGAATTATCTCCTATGATATTAATTTACTGTGAGTTCTTAAAGACTGTCTTCAGACTCTGGCCATTGCAAAATGTTAAAATTACAAAGAAACAAGCCTGGCTGCTCCAGAATCAAACTCTGCTCCTACTTCTACTTCCTTGTGTAATTCTACTATAAATTCTGGAGGTATGTAAGACTTGTCAGTTTAGTGCAGGTGGTAACACACCGGGCTAGCGATCATGAGTTTAGATCACGGTTGGGGAATGGAGATTTGACATATCAGTTTACTCCCCTATTTTGGTGAGTCTTGTTCTTGTTCTTGTTCTTGTTACATAGGAAAGTTTTGGAGTTTGACAAAAATGACATTCATAAAGTAATCATACTGCAATTAAAGCTTTCTTGAGAAGTTTTTCAAGAAGTTTTTCAATAGTGGATACTGACGTTCATTGCTCAAAATGCCCTGATAAGAAAATGCTATCATCTATCTGCAGTAAAACCAGAGGACACAGCCATAAGCTATAGCTACAAATGCAGACCTCCACCAGTGTTAGAAAAGATTTCCTCTCAGCAAGAGTAGCAAACACATGGAACAGCCTAAGTGAAAAGATGGTCATATCCAAGAATAATTGTTCTGATATCGGACATACCAAATTTAACTTACTGGCTTAATGATGCAATTAACTGCTGTCAAAAAAAGCTTATTTCAAGTATATTCAAGTAAATTATAGGCATCAAATGACTATTTTGACTGAAATTCATGATAACAGCCAAAATTATATTTACAAATACCAGACATAATGTGCCAGGTTTTGCTGGTTTCATTATGATTTTGACAAATTCTTGTATTAATGCGTTATAAAATAAGACTGAATCCAGTCAAGGACAGAAATAAGTGTTACCAAAGAATGCCAAACACATAAAAAGAATTACTGAATAAAACATTTGCTTCATCACAGCTTAAAGTATGTATAATTATTTAATTTCTGCTTTTAAAAAGGTTGAATAATCTAAAAATGTTATTATATATAATGTAATAATATTTGAAAACTAGAAAGCACTCAGAGAGCGCATATCTCTGCCAATGCCATTGTCAGGGGAAGTGCACGGATCCGCCCCAAAATGTAATTACTTGTTCCATGACCCATTGCCCACCCTTCCACAAAATTTCATTGACACTCATTGAGAACTTTTGGAGATATTGTGTGGACAGACATGAGCGTATACATAAATGTATGGGGAAAAAACGGATAGATATCTCTCAATCAAAGAAAGATTCCTGGATCCGCCCCAAATTGTAATCACTTTTCCTGTAGCCTATTTCCGACCCTTCCACAAAATTCCATTGAAATTCATTCTGAACCTTTGGAGATATCATGTGGACAGACATGAGCATATACATAAATGTATGGGGGAAAAAAAACACTTCTTCCATAACCCATTGCCTAATCTTTCGCAAAATTTCATTGAAATTCATTGAGTACTTTTGGAGATATCTTGTGGACAGACAGACAGAAAGACAAACAGAAAGATGTGACCGAATACATATACCTCTCCAACTTCACTGGCCAAGGTAACTTACCAAAATGTGAATGAAAAAAGAATATTTGGCTTCCTGTATACTTATTTATTTCTGTAGAAATAAAATATTTCACAAGTGATAGGACTAAATTTACATCAGACTTCTTAAGTAAATACATCACTAATGATGCGACTTTTTGCCAGGAATTGTATCTTCAATTTTATGGTACAGCAGTGGCCATTTGTTCTCTAGGTCTTTTTATCTTTATGTTACTCTAACATTTACCTTTGTCTGATGGTAGATAGTTACCTCGGTTTTGGAATCATATTTTTTCTTTCTAATGAGTTAGGTTTTTATTATTCTGATCTTAGCTAGTTATTGATATAAATGTAGGGATTATGAGAACTTGTACTCTTCGAAAATAAAAGTACCACCAACCGATACTCTGATAGACATTAGTGATGCTCCGGACATAACAACAGATGAAATAATGTTTGCACTATGGAATATGAAACGCCGAAAAGCCTCAGGTGAAGATGATATAATGACTGACCTTTTGCAGGAGAAGTCTTTCACAAAGAACTAGCGCAGCTATTCACACAGTGCATACGAGAAAGAAAGGTGACTCAAATATTTTAAACTAAAATATACGACTATTACATTTTTAATACAGAAATATATTGATTACATAGAGATAGACTATGTACAGCTGCACTGAATATTACCAGTGATAAATTGTTGTGCCTGAACCAATGATTCACAATGTTATGATTCAAATCATCGGAAAAGTATTTACGGTCGTTTTCAATACAGTATCTAATGGAAATGAAACGTTTGAAAACAATCTTTTTCGTCTCACAAAACACATTCTTGACCTTGGCTTGTGACTGTGCGTGAAGATGATCACAATCATTATATCATAACTTTCATAAGTTGGTGTTCGTTAATTAAACAAAAGGGGACCATTCATAACATTTTTTTATTTCAAACGAGTGTTCAACACTTCACTGTCAATAGGGGAGAGTTCCACTACTGATCATTAACAAAGAAAGCTTATCTTTCTTTGTATATGATATATTAACATATTGACATTCACTTGCATCACTTGGATTAATTAAGCACGGTAAACCTTTTACTGATGGCAAAGTTTTTAAAGAAATCTTTCTTGACTTGAAGAGTTGTTCTCTGATTTTCAAAATAAAAAAGGGATCTTAAGTAAAATTTTTAGAAATGCCTTTATCTGCTCGAACCATTCATCATCATGTCACTGATATGTCAAAGGATATTACTGACCAGCTACAAAATGATTTATTGATGAGTGATGTTATCAGTTTGGCTGTGGACGAAAGTACTGGCATAAATAATATAGCAAGGCTTGCAGTAGTCGCTCGTTATGGAGCTATTAATTCTCCAGAAATTCCTGAAGAATTATGTGTACTGTTACCAATGTTAGGTACTATGAAAGGTATTGATATTTTTTTTAAACTTCAAGAATTCATTAAATTTGCAAATGAAAATGTTCTTGATTTGAAGAATAAATTATTTTCTGTGACAACTGATGGGGCTCCAGCCATGTTAGGGAAAATGTTGGCTTCATGAAGTTAACTTCAATATTTCAATTTCCTTGGAATTGGAAATCTGGATATGAAGTTAATTGACTTCAGAAATTCAATGTTATGGACAGATAAATTTAAAGCCTTAAGAATACAACCTGAAAAAACTAGTGAAAATAACTTAAGCATGATAGATAGCTACATGTTGGGCATCACTACCCTCCAAGTTTTCTTCGATAAAGAAAATAGGTTTTGCCTTATCAGCTTTTGGGTCCAGCTACTTATGTGAATATGTGTTTTCTCGGATCAAGTTTATTCTCAATTCATCTTGAAACAAGCTAAATACCGAAAATTCAGAGTGATGTGTTCTCCTAAAAATGACAAAATATCAACTGAATATCTCAAAGCTTTCAAAGGAAATGAAACAACACCATAGAAGTTATTAATGAAAAGACCAAAAATATATGAAAAAAAGGTGAAAATGCATATTGCTTAAAAACAAAACATTAAAAAAAGTAAATTATTCGCTTTTAAGCACATTCTTGGGTTTGTATGTTTTCAATTTTTTTGGTTCTTGGAAAGAAACAATTTTCTCAAGCTTTTTTTACCTCTGTCAATGAAGTTTAAAAGAGGTATATGTTGTTGGTTGTGTCTGTTTGTTTGTTTCTTTCTTGGTTGGCTCACATTTTCTCCTGTCCGCAAGATATCTCTAAATGAATGAAAGTAACTTTACTGGTCCTTTTGCCATGGAAAAAACTTTATATTCCTTCAATGATAATAAGTTACAAGGCTAAACTTTAGAAAAATGCATTTGCTATCAATCATAGAGAACTTTATGTTGTTTTTCTACTACTAGAACCCGAAAAGTAATATAACAAAGCAGAGAAGAAAAGTAAGGTAGAAGGAGAGGAATGACTTTTTCACAAGTAATTTTTCTTTCTTCATTTGCATCTAATGTTTTGTTTTTCTTCTTATTTTGTATCTAAATTATCTAATAAGAAGTTCATGAAAATAAAATATATTTTTTTTCTAAATAGATAGATAAGCGCTATTTAAAATTATAAATATTATGAATTTTGTATGTATATATGAATTATTTCATATCCTTCCAGAATTTCCATGGATCCTGCTAATAATATTAATAAATGTAATGATTCTTTTTTATGTACTTAGTTGAATAATAATGTCTCTTGAGGCTTTTAGATCAACGTTACATGCTGATTTGTGATTATTTCATGCAGCAAATTTCTAAAGTAGTTACTGAACCCAAATTTCAGAAGCTTTCAATGTTCTCTCTGGAAAACTGTCAATACAGGATGTAGCAATATAGAAAAATTTGATCCGCATAGCAACAGTGTTTACATGTGTATTCACCTGCCGAAATTTAATCTGCATAGCAATAACAGCCAAAATCTAAATGGACTTTTAGCCCTGGAATGTAAAGTATTTCAAGTAGTTGCGAATGGGAAATTTGGCTCTAATTGAATTTGATAGGACAATGAAGAGGATGGTCAATAAATTTGGCGATCTACATGCAGTTTTCTGTTTTGAATATAGGAGAAAGGGAAGGTGATATATGCACGTTTGCTGCACAGCCCTTCACTTCATGTGTTGGATATTTAGGTGGCTGTGGGCGGAGGTCACATATATGACTCCCACAGGTGTTGAAAGTTAAACAGGATATCGACGACAACAAAGTTATACCGTAAACGAACACACCAGGTGTCAGGGGTCATGGAGGATATTGACCCTGACTGCAGATGGCAGGCTGGAAAATCAGTGTGGCATCCAAGCCCCATAAAGGCAAGAGAGAGACACCCTCAGGAGTGAGAGAGACACAGAGGATGCCCTCGGAGAAGAGTGAGATATATACAACACATGTCACAAGAGTATACAACAAAATATACAACACATGTCTCTACTTCGTCCTTCGCCTCTTGTAGCTGACGCCAGACACATATCATTTGAGAAAAGTAAATTTACAAAGAACCAGGTGTCCAGGGGTGAATAGTTGGGGTGAGGAGTGGCCAGGCGCCATCATACACGCTTCGTGATAAAGAAACAATCTCCTCGGCAGACAGGCTGAGTCGTTTTGCCCGGCCTTGTTCCCACTAACGAGAATTTAAATGGGATCAGAAGTCTTCAGGGACACCCCTGGTGAATTTGTGGATCTTTTTCCTCCATAAAAGACAACCCCAGATTTGATCGTGCTGAGACCGGGGTCGGAATAGCTTGACCTTATGACTCCAGGGTTAATCCAAAACATATATTCAGTGCACACACACATTCCACCAGGGCAGTCTCGCAAAATCACCCGCCAGGAGCGCATGGTTTCTCCTCCTCCAAATCATGACACCAGGGCCCTAAGACAAGCTACAGACTGGCAAAGGAATTATGGTAACAGAAATCTCAGGTATCTCAAACTTTTGTGCTCTAATTCAATTCCTCTTGAACTAGATAGCCACTCCAAACAAGCTTCATGAACTCATTCCTTCTTTGTACTATCGAGTGATTGTGTGTTCAAATGCTGTGTATATTATTTATGATGTCTTTACCGTTTATATGTATTTGTGTATTTTGCCTAATTCAAGGCCTTATTATTGTATTTGCAGTTTTCTACGTTCAAACGTAAACGTTATGTATGTCGATTTACGATGTTAACCGTTTATATGTATTTGTGTATTTTGCCTGAGTCACAGCTTTATCATCGTATTTGCAGTTTTCTGCGTTCAAGCGTAAACTTTATGTATGTTGATTTACGATGTTAACCGTTTGTATGTATTTGTATATTTTGCCTAATCCACACCCTTATTATTGTATTTGCAGTTTTCTATGTTCAAATGTAAACTGTATGTATGTTGATTTACAATGTTAACGGTTTATATGTATTTATGTATTTTGCCTAATTCACGGCTTTATTATTGTATTTGCAGTTTTCACGTTGTACTGAACGTAAAGTTGTACTGAACATAAAGTTGTACCAAAACGTGGTACTGCACGTAATGTTGTACTAACACGTTGTAATAAAGATCGTTTATGTACATCAGTAAGAAGCGTTAAACCTTTTCCTTCACGATACGAGCCGGGCTGTAGTTACACCTCTCTCTCTCTCTTTGTCTCTCCTGTTTTCTTGCAGTCACTTGAACTACCAAGAACTCCAAAACAACCAACAGTGCAGCAATGTAACAAGGATAATTAGATGCATATCTTGAAAATAAAAACCTATTTTCATGACTTATCCATTTATTTACTTTATATGAATGAGAAGAAAATAAATTTATAAATTTCACTAATATAATTACAAGCACAACCAGGATGATTAATTTCATATGTAGCAATGATAAGCTAGAGATAATCCCATCAACTTATCTTTTTGGTATCTTAAATACCTATAATTTTCTTGTTTGTTTTATCAAATATTCATTAGAAGAGTAGGATTCCTAATTGTCTTAATAAGTGGGTCACCAAAGCAGTCAAAGTGGAAGTGAGCCCATGGCAAAAGTTAACAATGCAATGTTGTTGTGGTGGTTTTATTTACGGAAGATGACACTAACTAATGCTTTTGTTAAGATGTCATGTATCCCTTGTACAAAAATGATAAGATCTTATTCTCGAACAAAGCTTGTTATCATTTGTCTGTGTATATTCCAACATACACCATCAAAGGCTGCAAAATATAGAAAAGGCAAAGTATTCTCCATTTTACTATACATCAAGTATTTGGTTTTGATCCTTTAATTAAATAGAAAGACAAGGAGAATGAACACCTGAGAATGTAGTATTATACGGAAAAGAGACATGTCGATATGCAACCAGCATTTCTACTCGCTGATGAGACGTCTCGTTCCAGGACTGCACATTTACGGGAGCGATTTATCTGTTGAGGGAAATATACAGTTTGGTCTATACAGGAGAAAGGCTCTCCCGCATGGCTGGAGAGAAAGACAACAAAATTCATTTATTTCTTTAGAAAAAAATGTGGGTTCCTTTTATTTTTGTTGATAGCTTCGATGCAGGGCTGGTTCGTGGATTAATCAGAGTATTGAATTCTGTTTTTCTGAAAATCTAGTGAGTTGGTTAAATTCTGTTCCTTGTTGCTTTACTGCAAGAGTGACCAGTAGGGTGATCATAGCAATTCAAATCAGGCCATACAGGTTTCTATCTTCCCATTCTCTCCCTCACCCGTCAGGATGAGGAGTGGGATACGGTTGTTGACCTGTCGCTGCTCTGAGACCAACTGACTAACTGCTGCCCGATTTGAATCAATGTCATAAAAAATACTCGACGGAATTGATTGGTCGAACACATTCTCTTTGTTCCCTCAGTCAGCCAGTTGACCCAAATTTATGAGTTATGAGGATAGGGTAAAAGTGTTAGGATTAACATCATTAGAAAATAGGAGAGATCGGGGAGACTTAAAAGAAATGTTCAAGATTATGCTTGGTTTAGAAGTAGTAAACCCTGATGCATTTTTTACTAGAAGTGGGTACAAGGGACTGAGAGGCCATACATATACAGTAGAAGCAAATAGAAGTAGATTGAATATCAGAAAATTCTTTTTAGCAATAGAGTGGTAGGACTTTGGAATAGTTTACCAGAATATCAACAGATGTAAATGATTTTAAGAAGAATTATGATGTTTATTACACGACTACACAAGGTTTAAGGCCCTAGATATTGTGTAAATATGATTGTTATGCTGTGTGCTTGTATATACAAATTGTATACTTTTTTTCACACTAAAATCTATGTGTTTATTCTTTTACTTATGTATATTTCATTGTGCACAAAGCTGTGGTAATTGTACATGAGTCAAAAATGCATGAAAAGATATAGACATTTTATTATCACTAAACAAGGAAGAATATTACTCAAAATCAACTGTAAGCTTGGGTTAATGACAGATATTAACAGATTAAAAATGCAACAAAATATTATGTACTTACAGAGATCCTTTATTCATATAGTGACTGTAGTCAACCTAACACACGTGTACTACAAAGCATTCTCTCTCCAACGGATTAACACGCTGTTTGTTTACCAGAACGTAAAACAGCGCCCCCTAGCGGAACTATTAGTAACCATCTACCAAAACTGCCACCAAAATTATCAACATAGGTTTCAAAGCTGGTCCGGCTGGCTTGCTGGCTGGCTGGCTATATATGTGTGTATGTATCACACTTACAGGTCAGACCAATGGGGCTAGAGGACTCAAAATTTAAACATTTGCTCCTTATTAAATCTAGAAAAAACTTTTTTTGTTTTTTTTTTTAAATCCCCCCCCCAAATCTAAGTTTATGCTAAATTGATCCTTTAGTTTGTGTCCGCTTGTTTTTTGAAAATTCAGACTTTTTTAGTGATCACTGCCCAACAAAAGGCAAGAGAAGTAACTTATTCATTGATCAACCCTTTCTCCAATCTTTTAATTGATCTCCCCCAACACAGGATGCTGCCAAAAGATGTTGGTCAAGTGACGGTTTCTATTGAGTGACTAACCAGACCTGTTTTACTTGTTCTTAAAATGCCTGGTAGAAATGTACTTTCGAGATTTTTCCTCTTTCTCTTTGCCACTTTCTCTATAGCTCTATATTATTGTTATTCATCTCTCTGTACACTCTTTTGTTTTCTCTCATTTTGTTTTTCTTTCTTTTCCACTATCACTTTTCCCTATTCTCATTATCCTTCGATTCATCGATCCTTTAAGCAGAAAACGGTTCTCTAAAATGCTGGCTATTAATATCATTAACAGATAGATTTACAAGGAAATATTCAAATCTAATTAATACCCCCCCCCCTCTGAACCTCTCTTATTTCACTTGGTAGCTAATACAAAGCTAACATTTCCTTATCTTGACCTTAATCATTTCCCTTCACCTATGTACAGTGTTATAACACAATGGCCATCACTATGTCTGCCTTTCACATCTGTGATATTTTATGCTGACATTTTCAACCCTGTCAAGATTCCAGGATCAAGGCAGGATATAACAAGAAGATGAATTTAAATACATCTTGAAGAACAAACAAAATTAGAAGAGTTTGCCATTGGAATGATTCAGATAATTCATGGTTCAGTTAGTTGCAAAACTTCCATGGACAGCACACCAACTATCAGTTGGTTGAGCTATAGTTAAGCATGCAAAACTTCAACAAGAGCTCATCAAACATGTAAATGGTAGTGTTAAATTGTTATGCGACCCTATTTCAGCAGATGCATCACTTGAGTTGGGGTCCTGATTATGCAATATTTTTAGTTAATGTACTAATATATTGCAACATAGATGGCCGAAAATGTAAGGAATGTCTGAAAAAACTGAAATATACATTAAGGGTCTCAGAAAATGAAAGTATTCTGGGGGAATTCTGTAATGGCCATAAAGGCCAGTGTCTTTATTCTCACTGTGATAAAATTGGTTTGCTTTCTTCCTTGCAAGTTCAGTCATTGATCTCATAGATCTGATCTTTATGGTATTTCTTATTCATTCTAAGTCTCTGTCAATCTTCTTTGTTTTATTGTATTGGCTCAAGTGCTTAGTTTCTCTCTCAGTTTTGCTCATCATCAAAACAAGTGAATTACTTGTAACTTGCTGAAGTTTATTGCAGCAAATATGTATTACTAGCTGAAGTACCCCACCTACAAGGAAAATATTTAAGGAGTAAAATGGACTAAAACTTTCAGACTTTCCCCTCACATTTGACCCCTAAAGGTGAAACAAAAGTTTATCTTCACTTTTGTCCCCTTAAAGGTGGGAAAAAAGTCTCCCTACACTTTTGTCCCCTTAAAGGTGGGAAAAAAGTCTCCCTTCACTTTTGTCCCCTTAAAGGTGGGAAAAAAGTCTCCCTTCACTTTTGGCCCCTTAAAGAGGGGGAAATGTTTCCCTTTGCTTTTGACCACTTAAAAGGCAAAAGAGAAATTTCCCTTCACCTTTGACCCCTAAAAGGGGAAGAAAAGTTCCCATCACTTGACCCCTTAAAGAATTATATATAAACACAAGCTTGGCTGTTGCAGGGTCAAACTGCACTCCTACTTCTACACCAACTGAAGATGATTACTGCAATTTTTGTATTTTATACATAATAAATAAATTTGTAGGTATATAAGACTTGTCAGTTCAGCTCAGTTAGTAAGAGAGTCGGCTACCAATCACATGGCAAAATGATCAGGTGTTCAAGTTGGCAAGTGGACTGAAATGCTACAAGCCTGGCTGCTGCAGGGTCAGACTCCACTCCTGCTTGTCAAACTTATCAGTTTGGCTCAGTTGGTAAGAGAGCTGCCTAGCAATCACTTGGTCATGATTTCAAATCACAGTAGGGAAATGTTAATTTTATACATTGGTTTGGTTTAACATGACGTGATAAACAGTGAATAGTTTATCCCCCAAAAAAAAAATTGGTGAGGATTGTTCTTGTTGTTCTTGTTGTTCTTGTTACAGGTGAAAAACAAAGTCAACTCTAACTTGGACTGGAGTTTGACAATATAAAATAAGAAAATATATATTGAACAGAAAGTAAGAGTACAGTTTAGCATTATAGTACATTGTAAATAGAACCCCCCCCTCTAAAACCATTAAAAAAAAGATTTTCTCAAAACTTTTTAATTCAAAAACATCCCCTAGGTATGTTAAGTATGCATGCCAAATTTGGATGGGCTGCGACCATGTTTAGATGGTTTCTAAAGCATGACAGACAGACAGATGGAGTGACAGACAGATGGAGTGACAGACGGTGTGACACCTCTCACTTATATATGAAGAGCATGGTTCCAAAATGTGATAAGCACCATTTTGAAAAAAAATGTTTTTAATTAAATTAAAAATCAAATTCTGGATTTGAATTTGTAAATCTTATTACAACCTTTTTATATATATTATTAGTGAATAATTGACTTACATGACAAGTAATGAAATAAATGAATAAACAGAACATAAAAAACATTTCTGTAGGAAAGATCTTTAGTTTAAAAACATTTTCCATAGTAACATCTTAAATATTTTAAGACAGTAAGACTTATATAAATATGAACTTATATAAATATGAAATTTTTATATTAAAAGAGAAAACATATTATTTTTTTCAGCATCATCTTTGGTGTTTGAAGCTACAAAGCTTTCTAGACTATATATAGATGCAATAATATATGTAATGAGATAAAAAAAATTCAAATCCAGAATTTGATTTTTAATTTAATTAAAAACATTTCTTTTTCAAAATGGCTCTTAACGCCTTTTGGAATGACACTCTTCATATACAGATTTGTCATTTATATTCTGTTCACCCTCTAACACTCTATTTGTGACAGATTGAATAATATGTCCTCCATTTTGTTTCCTTTATCCTTTTCCCCTTTTTAACATTATCTGGCGATTCTTTCTGCTTCTTTCCACTCATTTTTTTCATCTTAAAATTATTTCTCCATTTTGTTTTTGATATTTTATACTTGGACTTGTTTTTTTCTTTCAACACAAATACAAACACTGAAAATAATTTCTTTCTTTCTTTCTTTGTGTATGTTCATTTGCATTCATATCCATACCAAGAGATGAGTGAAAATATGACTGAACATGACCCATGTTTACTGCACAGGTCAGAAGGCATACACAGAATCCTGCCTTGTTTTAAGAATTAATGAAAGATAGATATGTTGAATGTAAACTGCTTTGTATATCCCCAATAGCATGCAGCAAGAGATCAGCAAGGTAGGTTAAGTACATACAGCAGGATTTGTTGGGAACTATCAGGTCACTGGACTTGTGGTCTGATGACAGCATTCGCCTATCAACAGAGTTTTTAGGCTATTCTCTGCATATACAGCCTACAGTTCCCTACCCCTATTGGCACACTTTGTTTTGACTACAATAATATCCGATAGTAATATGATTTTGATTCCCTAATATCACCATCTTGATGATGGTGCATGGTACAAGAATGTTTTAAAGTTAATCAGTTCTAAAGTTCTTCAGGCCATACAGCCCCATTTATATAGACTGTCAAAGCTAATTAGTTCACTTCTATTACTAGTGAAAAACAAACCCAGGAGAATATTAGACTTTATTTTCTCCTATGTTGGTTTTCCTGAGTGAGGCCTTGCATTGTCTTCTACACTGAATGTATATGATTTTTAAACTGAAGCATAAAATTTCTGCATTTTCATTGCATCAGTTAAAAACATACTGTATTTTGATCTCAGTAAAATTACAAGAAAGGATTGAGCATTGAGCATGCCATATTAACACCAGACATACAATATCTTGCACTAAGTTTATTTTGACACTCCATCTCTACTTTATTTTTCCCTCTATATAATAAAATGCATAAACATAGATGGAGAATACT
>VCCN01003981.1:3714141-3732041 GCA_006491835.1 Architeuthis dux
TAAAATACTGAATACCCAGCTGCACGCTTTCGGCTGTAACTTCTCATGCCCAACAGCTACAAATTGTGTACATACACAGTTGGAAATCCGATGAGATTCCCTTTCCAGCAATATATAACTGTACATACCTCCCTCAAGAATTAATTCCACAATCGATAGACTTTGGATAGTGCACTTGCAGTTTTTACGTAAAATGCTGAATACTTAGCTTCACGTTTTCGGCTGTAACTTTTGATGCCAAATAGATACAAATTGACATGCACTGTTAGAAAGCTGACGAAATTATGTTTCTAACGATATATATATATATAGATTATGTATACGCCCCCTCGATTTAGAGGTAGAGCACTTTCGTAGAGAATTATCTGTTTACATCTTAGCTCTTTGGAGTATTCTGAATTGAGCGCTCTTTGTAAACAAAGACATATGAGTTTATATGCCTCAAGAATTAATTCCACAATCCATAAAACTGGACTGCGTACTTGAAATTCGTAGAGAAATTCTCGTAAAATGCTGAATACCTAGCTGAATACCTGTAACTGTTCATGCCCAGCAGATACGAGTTTACAACATACACTGGGAAGCTGATGGAATACTCTTTCCGATGATAGCTCTCCGGAGTATTTCGAATCGAGCACTTTCGTAAATAGTATAAAAACATATAGGTTTATATGTGTTTAAAAAATGACCTGCATACGCCGAGGTGACTTGGGGCAGTGGTAAGAAGTCGGACTGCTGGCCCAGAGGTCCGGTTTCAATCCTAGCTCGAGGCATCATGGTAGTCAGTAGCCACACTGATGAGTCGTAAGTGCTGTGTGTGGATTTGACAATGTATATATTATGTATACGCTCCTTCGTTTTAGAGGTAGAGCACTATTGTAGGGAATTAACTATTTACACATAGCTCTCCGGCGTATTTCGAATCGAGCACTTTCGTAAATAGTATAAAAACATATAGGTTTATATGTGTTTAAAAAATGACCTACATACGCCGAGGTGACTTGGGGCGGTGGTAAGATGTCGGGCTGCTGGCAGAGAGGTCCGGTTTCAATCCTAGTTCGAGGCACCAAGGTAGTCAGTAGCCCCGCTGATGAGTCGTAAGATGGCGAAACAGCGCTGTATGTGGATTTGACAATATATATATTATATATATATATGTGTGTGTATCTTCAGCATGAATTCAATCCAAAATCGATAAACCATAGCCTATAAAGTATACTTAATATATCCTTGTAAAATACTGGAATACCTAAAACTCAAAAATTACTTTTATGGTAAGAGAAAGTGTATTTCTGGACTCCTCATGTCGGAAAACCATGATTTAGCTTTTAAAGTACTCAGATATGTCAATTGGGGAACGAAATATGAAAGTCTTTTTTTTTGGTGTGTGATAGCGGCCATTTTGTTTTATGCAAATGAGGTAGTTCTTCCCAACCTTTTCCTGTGAATATCTCTGAAAGAAGACATCCTAAGGAACATGTTGGTACCCTAAATGTAGAATCATGGGGGGGGGCGGTGCACGGTAACCCCTGCTGGCCCCCGGACTATACACAACATTTTCTGGGTATGATTTCTATTCTACCGAGGCTCTAAATACCTTCGATGTAAAATACGTTCTGAACACATTTTTCTTTTAAATCCCTTCAATGTAAAATACGTTCTGAACATATTTTTCTTTTAAATCCCTTCAATGTAAAATACGTTCTGTA
Source organism: Architeuthis dux (assembly GCA_006491835.1). Taxonomy (NCBI): domain Eukaryota; kingdom Metazoa; phylum Mollusca; class Cephalopoda; order Oegopsida; family Architeuthidae; genus Architeuthis; species Architeuthis dux. Next base: position 3,715,851 of record VCCN01003981.1, read on the forward strand.
CATATCAAACAGGAAAAAAATAATTAAACAATGCAATAATTCTGTGTATTTTAAAAACAAATTAAATTAAAAATGACCATGCTCGACGGTGAACCCGTGTTAAATTTGTTGTCAATTAATACCGGGGCGAGGGGCTCAGCCCCTCGACAATTTTTCCAGGGGTGGCTCGAGTCTCCAAGCCCCCACCTTAGTCGGCGCCTATGATGTCAATTAAATAAAGAATGTGTATATTTTTTCAGAGATTGACTTTTTAATGTTGTTTCAGAATGAACTCCCCAACTTAACTTTCTTTTCTCCCTTCTATCCTCTTATTGAACTACCTAACTTTCCTTTCTCTCCTCCCTCTCTTCCTACCCTCTTAGTAAACTACCTTTCTTTTCTGACCTCTCTCGCCCTACCCTATAATTAAACTACCTAATCCGTTTATTGTGTTATTACTGGAAGGCTAACATTTGAACGCTGGGATAAGTGTGTTAGGACCCAAGAAGGGGACTAAGGCTAACTTGCCCTAAGTAGGCTACTTTACCTTTGTTAATATTAAATGGTTGGTTACAAATCGTGTATCTATACTATAATAATATGCAATGGCAAATAAAACTAGCATTCCAAGGGAAATTATGAATCACCGCAACCCATATATAAAATATTTTATTCATAACATCATTCTTCAGTCATCAAAGTATTATGGCCTTATGCCACCTTTCAGGTAAATTATACATTCCATCATAAAAGAATTATTGAGGTTTTGATTCGATGAATTCTTTGGAGAATCTTTTGTGATCTTGAAATAATTGGAAGATAAAATAATAATTGAAGCTGCTGATCGGATAGAGTGTTGCATGGAGCAAAACAAACTAGCATTCCAAGGGAAATTATGAATCACTGCCATCCATATGTGCGTTGTTGGGGGTGATCATTTAAAAAGTTAGAAATATGGGTGATCAATGAATAAGTTATTTCTCTCGCCTTTTCTTGGGCTGTGATCACTAAAAAAAGCTCTCAATTTTCAAAAAAACAAGCGGGCACAAACTAGTGACCAATTTAGCATAAACTTACATTGCATATTGACCCCTTCTAAAAACATATTTGGTGTGTGGGGTGGGGGTTAAAAAAAACAAGCAGGCACAAACTAGCGAGCAATTTAGCATAATGTTGCAAACCAAAACATTTTCCCTACTCATTAAGAGGAGCGTGTGTGCAAAATTTCATGTTTCTACTATGAACGGTTAGGGCTGGGCGAAGTCCGGATGTGAAACATGGAAATTAACCAAACGAGCTGAAAACCAACTCAGAATAGCACAGAGAGCCATGGAAAGAGCAATGCTAGGGATGACTCTAAGAGATAGAAAAAGATCAACATGGATCAGAGAAAGGACTAGAGTGAAGGATATTATACAAATAATTAAGCAGCAAAAGTGGAGATGGGCTGGCCACCTAGCAAGAAGAGATGACAATAGATGGGGGAAAAGACTAACCGATTGGTGTCCATGGGACAGTAAAAGAAGTAGGAAAAGACCAGACACAAGATGGAGAGACGAGATAAAAAAAAAAGTTTGCCGGTAAGACTTGGCAGAGGTTACAGAGGTTAGCACAAGATAGGTTGTCATGGAAGGAAATGGGAACTGATGATGATGATGATGATGATGATGATGATGATGATGATATAAAAATCAGAACACATGAATAACCTAAACCCAGCAATAAACCAGTGTATATATCTTATTATTATCATTGATTACTTTTGCTATCTGTCTATGTTCCTGTGGTTTATTACTTCAATAAATTAATTTTTAGGCTTCAGACTTGTGAAAGAAAAGTAATGAATGAATGATAGCAATGGGGAAGGTTGATGGGAAGGAGAACATAAAAAATGAAAGAAGTGAAGAACTGGTATGGGGCTGTAGCCTCTGCTCATTCGAACTTTGCGATGTCTGAGTCTTGCCTGCCTAGAGAATCAGCATTTCTAATGATGATTGTTTAGGCAGGTCTTCCTTACTTGAAAGCTACTTTAGCCTTGGCCTGTAGGGGAGCACAGGGCTAGTTGCATACAGGGGAAAGTTGATACACTGTCCTTAGTTTCAATAATTGATGACAGAGAGCGTCATCTTCTCATCGTGCACAGGCATCAACATCCTCCATATTCTGAGGATAGGGGCCACGTCAGACAACACTCTCCAAAATTAAACAAACAAAAAAACTTGAGTAAATATTCTAGGCTCTACAAAGATTTTAATAGACCTTGTAGAAACAACAACTCAATAAAACTCGCTTGATTATCTGAAATGGCTCTCTTTATCCTTCATTTGTGTGTAGACTTTGTTTTCCGAGAATTCGATTTTATGGCCTAAATTAATTCGGGAAATAAAATGGTCGAATCGGGGCTAGTATTTCCACCTTTGGTTCAGGGCTAGTATTTCCACCTTTGGTTCAGGGCTAATTGTTCTTTCCCACAAGTTCACACGCATTACCTTCCCCCTGCCACGTTATTTTTTTATTAGTAACAACTTACCCCATGCCATCTAACAACATGTCCCATATATGGGGCAAGTTGTATACACTTAACTTGAACGATAATTTCTGTTATATATCGAGAATGAAGCAATAAATAATTCTTCTGTTTGGTGTTTATGTAAATAAACATAATGAAATACTCACATCACAAATTTATTTAAGTTACCGTTTGTAGTTTTTCATAGGTAGGCAAAAATAGTAAAATCGTAACAACTAGCCCCGCTCTCCCCTACTAAGCTAAGCTGAGCAAATATCAAAACAGACTCTAAATAAATAGTTGTAAAAATGATTTAAGGGAAGTAACTATAGTCAATTTTAGTAAATTATTAAAGTAGCCTCCCTTACCTTTTGGTATAGCACTAGAAACCAGACAAAAATGAGCCTCCATCTTAGAATAAAAATGCACCAAATTTCAGAATAAATGACTTCATTAAACGTTGGCTTTTCTTAAAGAAGAGAGCAGGGGAAAAAATTAAACACAGATACAAGGATTTTACGATAAGTTACGCAAATTTGAATTTCAACTTTAACACTTTATAGGGAACCCCTAAACATATTTTAGATATCAACACAAGCTTTTTTGTTTGTTAAACTAGACCTAATTACAAGATATTTTCAGTTGCAAGTTTACTGAAATGTTTATGTTTATGGGAGCGAAACCCTCTCTGATGAAATGATCATATATGGTGCCTCGTCCAAACAGTGACCAACAATGGAAAGTAGAAAGTTAAATAAAATATAGAATTAAAGAATAACATTCAATATAATGAATAGATACCAACAATTGATATTGACAAAAAAATAATTTCAAATGAACTGATATTGTTTACAAATATGCTTTTTTTGTTAAACATCAAAATGCATATCTGAGAATATGTATAACTACATAAAATATGCTGTGAAATTCAAGTAAATATAAAAAAATTAATGTTGGCCCAATTACTTGTATTCTATGGTATATATATATATATTAGAAACTGTCAACCAAAACTGTCAGCATAGGTTTCTTCAGTTTTTAAGTTGTTCTGGCTGGCTAGCTATCTATGTATGTATTGCACATAGAAGCTGCACCAATGAAGCTAGAGGGCTGAAATTTTAAACATTTACTGCTTATTATGTCTAGAAAAAAATTTCCCCCTAGATAGGTTTTTAGTGGGGGGGGGGGTTCAATTTACAATGCAAGTTTATGCTAAATTGGTCCCTTAGTTTGTGTCTGGCAGCATGCACGTTTGTTTTTTGAAAATTCAGACTTTTTTAGTGATCAAATCCCAACAAAAGGTGGAAGAAGTAACTTATTCATTGATCACCCATTTTTTCCAATTTTTAAAATTAAATTTAATTAAAATTGATCACCCCCAACATGGCATGCTGCCAAAATGTGATGGTTTCTATTGAGTGACTAATGCATGTCTGGTTAAATACGACAGACAAGGAACATCTTATAGTGGTTTCTAAAGGCATGTGTGTATTTGTATGTTGTCCTTGGAAATGACTAATTGTTTAACTAAAAGTGGTTATAATAACACTTTTAGACAACTATTACACACCATGGATCCAAACATACGTTCTCTTGTATGGAAACAAGAAAGAGTTGCTGCCCAACTATACACACCCACACACACATATATAATTCAATATTACATAAATATAAAATAAGACATATATATATTTTTTTTAAAGATTTATTTCAACAGTGCTCAATGCAGTAAGAGAACTTTTATATATATATATAATTTTCAAATGGTTCTTCGGATGATTATTCTTGTTATTTGTGTTGTAAACACAATGTTTCGGCCGATCCATTCTCTGTCAATAATCTGGACTTCCTCCCAAAGAGGAAGATGCTTGCCGTTCTCTCTCCAAATGTCGGCCATAATCAGGGGCAAGATAGATAAATCTGCTATGGCCGACCACATCTGGAGAGAGAACGGCGAGCATCTTCCTCTTTGGGGGGGGGGGAGTCCTGATTATTGACAGAGAACGATGTTGGAAGCAGAGAAAAATCAAAGAGGCAGCTACCATCAAAATGTCGACTAAATGCATTAGCCAGACAAGTGCGGATTTCAACCCGATGTGGCTTCCACTTCTCAACAAATCCAAACCCGACAAGACAAAGACACAGAAACACCCGGGCCATGCGCTATAAGCGCTACCCACCGTTTAAATATAATTGCTGTTTAATCAATCACATTCGAATTTTACACCTGAAAGAAACGTCGTGTTTACAACACAAATAACAAGAAGAGGTTCAATCGTCCGAAGAACCATTTGAATATTAATGACCCTTCTAAAAACTATAGAAAATATATATATAATTCTTGAATTGAAGCATTGAATATAGGATTATCAAAAATAAAAATTAAATCAGATTACATTCGTGTTCTTAAAATACGAGTTCTCTCCCTTCCGTTGCAACACAGTTTTTCCCCTTAAAAAAGATGTGGAGAAATAAAAACCGGATACTAGTGAAATTCAATAACAGAATATTTAATGATAAACTTAGAAAGGTCATAAAAGATAGGCATGCAAATAACTCCTATGCATTCAAATGTCTAAAATAATGTATTACGCTGATGGCCTGGCTTTGCACAATAAATTGAAGCATTAAATATAGGATCATCAAAAATAAAATTAAATCAGCTTATATTCGTGTTCTTAAAATACGAGTTCTCTCCCTTCCGTTGCAACGAAGATTTTCCCCTTTTTATTTTTAAGAAAAATGTGGAAAATAAAAAACAGAACGAATGAGTTGAAATTCAACAAAAGCATATTTAATGATTAACTTAGAAAGGTCATATAAGATAGGCATATAGATATTTACCAAACAACTAATTGGTAAATTACTTTGAACTTAAGTTTAAAACAGGTTTGTTGAAAGAAAGAAGGGCGTTCGTAATAAGTTCTTTTCAAAAAGTCCATAGTTTGTCAGTTGAATAAAGAATAAAAACGTTCTTCAAATGTTCATCTTAGACATTGTAAATGTAAAAAGGTGTATGCAGAAGATGAATGCAAAAAGATGAATGCACAATATAACATATCTGATGATATTATTGAAACATTTCACCTAGGAGAAGAGGACTCGTCCTCACTTTTTGACACCTGAGAGAAAAGAGAAAGAATTTGCGCTCCTTTTTTCCATAAATAGACGAAGCACGTTGACATATGGCATCATGGTGTTTGACTTTAATTTGGAGGCAAAATTTTATTTCTTTATAAACTGAATTAAAAAAACAAAAAAACAAAGGGAGTCAATTTAACTTTGAAATGGCAAGAGGAAACGCACAATTCATCCCCAAGCAGTGTTGCCAACTCAAAAAATAGTTTCGCGCTAGTTTGACTGCCGAAAAGCGCTAAAAAGAACGCTAATTTTTTTTAAATGGCTCAAAACCACCAAAATAACGCTAAAAATGGTCAAAGATAGCCAGAAAATGGCCAAATACAGCAGAAATGTTTTAGGCGAAAACGCGCTTCGTTCGGTAAATCCGAAGTCAGTTCGGATGGATCCACGAGTTCGTTAAAACCGATATTCGTTATATCGAGGTTTGTCATAGCGAGGGTTTACTTGTGATAATCTTTGTCTTTTATTTTGCCAACACTTAAGAAATATCTACCTTTGTAAATCTTAAATTTGATATTTCTTGGGCTTTTCTGAGATGTTATTGCTGAAATATCTCGTATTTTACAAAAAGAAGGCCTTATTATTCTTTCTACATCATGCATTAAAAATTCAGAAATGTTCAAATTAAAATTCCTCAAGGGAAGTAATTCCTGTAGAAAATTTAGAGTTGTGTCCCTTGCACTGCACATTCACTATTTATTAATGTGTTTCCGAAAGTGTCATTTTATGTTATATTGCATGAATAAGTGAGAAAGAAATGCAAATGTTTCAATGCACACGTGCAATACCTTTGATCCAGACGCATTATACACGAGAAACTAATTTTTACAGATGCTACACGAAGGGGGGGGGGGCACGTCTCACTTTGGATGCGGCAAGTCAGTGCAGAGCAGTCATTTTCAACGGGGGCAATATCACCCACAAGATGGCGAAAGTTGAAAAAAGAATGGATTTTTATTGAATAAAAAGGCGATCTTTCGTTTTATGTCGGTAAAGTTATGAAATAATGGTAAGCTCCTCCCACTTAGTGAATTATAGAATATGTATTTTTTTAAAATGTTTTTCATTATCAATTTCCGTTATCGTTATCTAGGTATTTCTGCGGACACCCCATTTTAAAACGTGAATTAAAATTTAAAAACTGTTGTTTGTAAGTTTTTTCTTGTTTTTGTTAGAAAGAATAAAGTCCAAATAAAAAAAAAGAAAAAAAAACTTCTACGTAGAATTGTGCTCTTAAAAGTCAATTTAAAGTTTTAAACTATAGTTTCCGCCATTTTGTTGACCTTTTCTGTAATTTAAAAAAATTTTAAAATAAAGAATTCTTTTTAAAAATTAGAAATACCTAATTTCATCATTACTGAACAATTCTTAACAAAATAATTACGATTTTTCATTCAAAAACTACACAAAAACCTCTTTTTTTACGTTGGGGGGGGGTAAAATATCTGTCAGCGCCTATACTTACTGCGAAAAATAAGCCGACAAACAATAGTCGCTGCTGCTTAACTGACATTTACGGAAGCCAATACGTGTGAATACAATGACTTAGAAGTGGATAATATAATAAATCAATGAAAATTTAAGGTAGTGAATCACAATGAAAAAATATTTGTTTCCTGAAATTTGGAAAACAAACTGATTTTTTTTTAAATTCATCCTTTATTCGATAAGTATTGAAAGTTTTATTAAGATCCGATCAGTAGATGAGGTGAAATAAATTTTAAAATCTAGGTGTTTTTTGGCTTGTCAAAAGGCGGAGAAATTTTACTCGTAATTATTATGGAACGGCATTTGTTGACATTTCCACGGAGATTTACACTATTTTGATTCAATAATATCTCCCGTTTTATAAGGTGCACACAAATAATTTTTATCTCATATATTTCGCCAATCTCTCAACTTACTAATGACACTAACATTTTTCAACGAAAAAATTAAGTTTTATATGATTTTGACGTTTATTTTATCAAGGTGTCAAATCTCCGTAAGTAGGTCACGATCCCCGCAGAAATACCTAGTAATCTATATAACAATACTGTATGTTGATGATATCAATAAATATGTTTATTAATTAAGTTTTATTGTCCTTAATTTTCCTCATTTTGATGGGCCAGGAGCACCCATATATTTTATCACTGGAAATGATTCCAATGACACTGCAGGGGGAGATAAGGATTGATACGAGCGTATTTCTTATGTTTTGATTGTCACAATCGCCCAGAGACACCTAATAACTCATATGTGAGCGGAACCACTGATAGTGCATTTCTTCTTGTTGATGGAACGTCTCGTTCCAGGGTTGCACCTTTACGGGAGAGGAGAATGTGTGTGGGGGAGGGGGGGCAAACAGTTGGTCCATACAGGAAATAGGCTCTCCCACGTGGTCGGAGAGAAAGGCGATAAAATTCATTCATTTCAAGGGAGAAATGGGTTCCTTTTTATTTCCGTTGATAAGCTTCGATGCAGTGCCGGTTCGCGGATCAATCAGGGTATTGACTAATTGACTAACAGCCTCCCGATTTAAATCACGGCGCCCTAAAGAAATACACGGCTGAGCTGATTGGTCGAACGCATTCTCTTTGTTTACTTACTTCCCTGCGACCCCGTTTCTTTGACCCAAATTCTGGCTCGGAATCTGATACCCTCCAGTTGAGCGCAAAACCTAATACTACCCCCCCCCCAAAACGCCAGTCTTCTGTACCCTCCTTCCTTCAGCAAACGAACACACGAACACATGACCCAAGTGTATTTCATTACACTGATAATCGCAACCAACAAAGCAAGCGTGTTTTCCCCTCTTTCTTCCATGTTACAATATCGCATATATAGTGCACAGGAATCGTGCAGTAAAAGGTGTCAATTGTGCACTTTTTGATAAAAGCAACATTTTTGTTTTTGTGATACCTAGTATATGAAGTGAATCTAGACTGGGTACCATCTCCAAAATGATTGGGGTGATGTTCTAGAGTCTTTTCTACAGGGTCACAAATCACAATTTTATTATACACAATTATCTGGTATGCAAAATACACATTTAACCCAAAAGTTGGGGATATATATTTAAACTATATACTTTCAAGTACTATCGTGTGAATTTTCATGCTTTTATCAAAAAGTGCACAATTGTTTCACCACACGGTTGCACTAAGAAACCTTATATAATAAATATCATATACGCTCTAAGACTGACGTATTCGAAGAATTAATCACGGAGTATCTTATGAAGCTGGAAGAGGAACTTGAAGAATATTTTCCAAACATTTCATTAACAATTAAATGGAGAATCAATAGAATGTTATCAATTTCTTATAATTGAAGTTTAGGGGTACATGGGAACTTGTCCACGAGGCACAGAGGAACAAAAAGTTTGGGAACCCTTATTCTAAACCTCTCTGGACTACTTTGATATGCATACCCCGAGGTTTCTATAACTGCTGGAATATATATGTCCCGTAGATCTCTTTTAGAAATCTACTGTGATGTATGTGTCACAAAAATAAAGTAAATGACATTTTCTCGGCTTATACAACCGAAGACAATGACATCACCATAGCCGAAAGCAAAATATGATTTTGTTTTTTATTTAATAAAATATTTTTCTTTAAACATTAGATGAACATTAACTCGTTTTTGGCGCTTTCATTCCCTTTTAAAATGCCAGACATTAAATACCTTAAAGTCTTTAAAAAGTCAAAGAATTTTGAAAGATTAATATTCACATTTTATTAACTTACTTTCTGTACGTGTATCATACTAACAGTTTCATCAATTATTATATTTTGAAACTCAACATTCATTTTAAGCATCACCATTTAAAATGTGGGTGAATGTATTTTTTTAAAACACATTTTTCTTTACAAAAGTGGGAAATATGAAGAATGTTGGTTACAGTAGTAGGAGTTTCCTTCATCGACACGACAGAAGCCAAAAAGGGGGATGAGGACTCATCGCTACGGAACTATTTTGTACATGTAACTTTAATTGTGTTTGTTTTATGACTTATTCACTCTTTCAGGCGTAGTAACATTTGATTAGAGAAATTATAGTTACAATCATCTTTTAAATGAATTGATATTTAAAGATTAAAGGCCCAATTTATTAACAAATGAATTCCAAACTGAAAGATAATCATCCCGATGGAAACGAAGATGTCCAGCATGGGCAGATATTGGCCAGCTCTTTTCCCAGATCTTATCTCCATGTTTGTCTCTTTGTAAAGCCAAAAAGTCTTTCATATAATTCACATCACACATCACATCATTCTCACAATAAAAGAACAAAGAAGGCACAGGCAGGAAATTATCCTTATTGAACTGAATGCTCGCATTGTAGATATCTTGGGTTTTCTTGGTCAGCTGAATATAAGACAGGGATAATTTCTTTATTGTTCTCTGTAGGAGTTTGTTATTTGTTATTGAAATAGCCAAACCGTCAGCCATTTTTTCAGTGCTTCCAATCACAATGCTATCATATATCTGACCAATAACTTTTTCTGATGGGAAACACAGAACTCCAGACCTGGTGTTCATTTGTAGTATAGTGTAATTATAAGCTCCAACTGAGAAAGAGTGAATTAAGAATTTCTGGTAGGAAGGAATTTCCCTCAAGCATTTCTCAAGTTCATAGCTAAGTTTAAAAGCAGATGTGGGCCACAGAAAGTGCGTAGATGTGCCCCTCACCACTAGTACATCCATTCCACGTTGGTGATAAAGATTTGCATATTTCTGTACAGCAGACGTTGACGCTTTTAACCAGGGAAAGATCAATACTAGTGGTAAGGATTGGCTGGCTGACTTCACTTTCCATAATTCTACATGCTTAGACATTTTTACTTTTTCCTGTGCGGACTGCACTAAAGAGGATTTGGTCCTCAATGATCCATGAAAAGAGATACACGGTCTGCTTTTCCAAAACCATTTTTGAAAATTTACAGCCATCATGTTAATAATCCACCTGTAAAAATAAAAATAAAAAATGAATAAATGTATTAAACACTTACCAATTATTTTCGCTAGTGTATAGGGGTTATGCCCGAAAATGTTCTTCCATAAACTTCTTTCTGTGCAAAAATAAAATGGTGCACGTAATAAACGAAAATATTCGCCATGTGGGTTTATCTGATGTTATCCTTCGTGTTTTATCTTATACGTTCAACAACTACTCTGTAAAGATCCCATAAATAAATTAAGTTTCTCAATGTTATTAGTTTGTTAATCCTTTTTTATTAGCTCAGTATCAAAAAAGTAACTTATCATTTTTTAATATGGACGTGATATTTTGGATAATCCCATCTCCAATCAAAATATGGCTAGTATTTATAGAAAATCTAGGCTGGCAGAAAAACTTTAGTTATGAATATTAATATATTAATGAGCAAAATATTATCTCATTGCATAATGGAAAATGTTATGCATGGTTTTTCGTCAATAAATTCTCAAAGGGACAAGAAATATATTTTCTAGCCTAAGTATCATTTATAAAGATCTGCAATATTACATTTAATCTTCAAATATTACAACTGTGGCAGCCACAACCCCGCCCGCGATAACTTCCCACCGGTCGCTTCTCCGTCGGTCAGCACCGGATTTCATCACCTGTGTGGTTTGGCTCGTACCGGTGGTTTTTGGTTTGCATTCACACACTCCGCATGACTGGTATTTATGTCAAATTTAGACAGGGGGCTGGCAGAGACATTTTAGTTATGAATATTAATGAGCAAAATATTATCTCATTCCATAATGGAAAATTACTTTTAATTTAGTTTAATTTTCAAATGATCTCGTTTGTCATCACCTGACCAGGGCAGCATTATGAATCAGGCACAGTAGGCACAGTAGGCACAGTGTCTAGGGCCTACGAAAAGATTTGGACCTGCGAAAACTATATTTCAAATCATTTAAGAACTTTAAATATTATAAAAGTATAAAATAGAATTCTATTTTATGTAAATATAAGAAAACAAAACAATAGCATTTAACAAAATGACTCACAATCAATATATCAAAATATATTAAATGCAAACCTTTCGGAATGTTTTGATTGCAAAATTTCTGATAATGTCATCAGTGTCGATTTTCAAAGTAGCTCACTCTCAATTGAAAGTATGGAAAGAGAAGAGAGACGCTCTTGGCTCATAGTTGATTTTAAAGTGTTTTTAATTCTTTTAACCTTAGAGAAAGTCCGCTCGCTTTCACAACTGGTTGCAAACAGTGAAAGATAAATCCGAAATGCAATGGGGTCATTAGGGAATCTGTTAATTAGTCCATTGTTGATTAGTTGCTTTAACACTTCATTAACAGTTTTCTTTACTAGATTCGTGGCGTTCAAGATACTTGCATCCCGAGACAGTGATTTGTCAACCAGGAAGCCAAATCTGTCATACAACATGGAATATGCTTCTTGACGTCTACCCATTTCAACAATGAGCTTGTCTACAATAGGATAAAATGGTTGGCTTCGAAATTTGTCACTCGCGCGCAAGTTAAGTCTGTGACGTCCCTGGTTCCTTCATCCAAAATATGTTCCCACACACGTTTGCGTTCAGCCCCCATCTCCTCTTTGTAGTCAATTTTAGTAAATCCCTTGGTCAGTTTTTCAAATCTGTTACATTTGTCATGGACCTTGAGATGTATGTCAGAAGAGTGTCAAATATTTTAACGACTGTGACCAATTCAACCTTTATTTAATAGTTTTGTTGGCTATGTTTAATCTTTTACGTAAATCACTGCAGGGATTTAGCTTTATGAACAGCCGAATGAGGTTGTCCAGCACGCTCTGCAATGCTAATCAGACTGTCTGATCTCTGAGTAGTTCGTGAATAATGCTGTCACGGCATCACTTCTTGCAGACCATTGTGTTTCTGATATATTGTGAACTACATATGCGTTTTTTTCTTTTAGACTTTCAGTAAGTATACTCCATCTTTGTGGTAAAGTCAATATACAATTTCTTTTCGACTTCACCACAAAGATGGAGTATACTTACTGAAAGACTAAAAGAAGAAACGCATATGCAGTTCACATATATCAGAAACACAATGGTCTGGACAACCTCCTTCGGCTGTTCATGAAGCTAAATCCCTGGCGAAACTTGATAAATTTGAAACTGTAATGCAGTGATTTACGTAAAAGATTAAACATAGCCAACAAAACTATTAAATAACGGTTGAATTGGTCACAGTCGTGAAAATATTTGAAAAAAGGTTTACAGCCATTGTGCAACTTACCAAATGCAGACTATGGGCTGCATATGGTATCCACCCTGCTAAATGGCTGACCTCTTTGAATCTTGTTTGTACACCGGAATATATCCCGCTCATGCTGATTGCATTGTCATAAGATTGGGATTTACACCAAGCAATATCTATTCCACTTAGTTGAAAAGATTCGGTCAATACATCATGTATGCCAATAGGGATGAAGTGCACAAATCCTTCCACAACTTTTCCATCAGACGCCACATATCGAAGTAATATAACAAGTTGATCATGTGGCTAATATCCGTCGAGGAATCAATTCTTACACCGTAGTACTTCGAATTTTTGATTTCTGTCAAAATATGTTCCTTAACTTTTAATCCTAATATGTCTATCAATTCATCAAACATTATTAAGGAAAGATAAGACACACATCCTTTTCCTAGATTTTTTAACTTTTCAAAATGTTCGTGAAACAAAAGGATTGAATTCAGCCAATAATTCAATGCTCCTAAGAAAGTTTCCATAGTTTGAACTGCCGATGATTTTATTGTCACGTCGCAAGGCTAAGCCTCTATCAGAAAGACATTTCACAACAGCTACTATTCTTCAAATGGTTCTTCGGACGATTGAGCTCCTTCTTGTTATTTGCGTTGTAAACACGGCGTTTCGGCCGATCCATTCTTCGGCCTTCTTCAGGTGTAAAGTCTGAGTGTGATGGGTTAAACAGAAGTTATGTTTAAAGGGGATAACCCTTATAGCACACTGCCCGGGTGTTTCTGTGTCTTGTCGGGTTTAGGTTTGTTAAGAAGTGGAAGCCACATCGGGTTGATATCCGCACTTGTCTGGCTAATGCATTTAGTTGACATTTTGATGTGAGCTGCCTCTTTGATTCCAACATCGTTCTCTGTCAATAATCTGGACTTCCGCCCAGAGAGGAAGAACCATTGAATATCAAAACTATAGAAAATAGCTACTAGTCTGTTTAGAACATAAAACCAGTATCTACATGCTTTTTTTGTCGGCATATTCCAGCTCTGCATCTATTCTAGTTGCTTTCTGATGTTGAAACTTATTAGAGAGTGCATGTAGGTGATAATTTAATTGTTCATGTGAGTATATTCTGGTAGTAGCGTTCTTCCAATCATTAAATCCTGTTTTAAATTGATTTGTATTCTCGTTATTTGAAAATAGTTGAAGACGAATAGATCAACCAGTCACGTCTAATAATCTTAGCATTTGCCATGTGTCTGTAGAAGTATTCATTTTGGACAAATCGTTTGTTGTCACCAAATTGTCAAAGTCTGCATCTAAATTTTGTGACGGAATCTGATCTGCATAATATTCCAGTAAATTTGCACCGAATTCCCATTCAGCAAGCTCACTGATTCTGCAATTCTCCTCACATCGTTGGCACGGGTGGTCGCGGTTTAGGAGTAGAATAATCTTCTTGGACACTGTATTCCTGTTGAAAATAAAAAATATGCCGCTACATTATCATCATCAGTATCAGGGTTAGGTTTGTCTAATCCTCCACCTTTTAACGTACAGTCAGTTATTGAGTCGTTCTTTTTTTAGCCTTGCTGTTTCCGCCTCTCTTCTTCCATGGATTCTCTTTTCTTTCTTTCGGCATGCCCAGATTCATGTTTTCTTCGATAACCACCCGACATCGTACTTGAGTTTGTTTTTCTGTGATTTTTACTAAGGGTTACCGCGTGTCATCTTTTTTAAAATTTTGTTCTGTTTTCGTTATGTGGATTTTACGTGCTTTTCTTCTAGTGTTGTGTAAGAAAAATCGTGGATAGTGGAGCGAGCTAAACGATTGCTCTATGTATTATTCTTCCTCATCTAAGGGCTCTTAGGTAAAGACTTATGATTAGACCTGATTTTATTTTGGGAGTAAAAATGTATGTGGTCATTTTTGTTTGTAGCTTTGCAGAATACAGTGGGTTTGATGTTTTTGTCCGTCCTATGTAGTAGGCTGACAAGGAACGGTAATATGTTGTTGGATTCTTTTTCTTGTGTGAAATGATAGTAACACAACTCAACGTAGTAGAACCCTCTAAGTTATCTATGTTTATTGGCGGGGGTATACGATCGGGGCATCGTCAATGTAGCGAAAATAAGTGACTGTTTCGTGTATGATATTTACCAAAGAGTCCGATGCTAGAAATTCTTGGAATAGCCATGCTAGAACTCGGCTGACGGGGGATCTCATAGGCAAGCCACATCTTTATTTGTAGTGTTTCAAGTTGGTGAAAACACACTGGTAGAAGTATTTATCTATGTATATGTTTGTGCATGCATGCATGCATCTGTATGTACACACATGGGCACCCACTCATCGGAAGAGGGAAGAAAAAGGAAACACGGGACAAATAAATCATACATACAGGGCTGGGCACACAGATAACAAGAATATGACCCACAGTTGACCAACACTTAGGATTCATCGCCCTCTCCACCTCTCTCCTACAACCAACACTGTATTTCTGTTTTTACCAGATCAGTACACATTTCGCACAAACATGTGAGTAATCGGACTGCACCCACGTGCGTTTTCTGCACTGCAAAATAGCTTCTGAAGACGCCGAATGATATTCGGCAAAATGCATCAAGGCTTATCTTTATGATAATAAATATGTCTGAGACGTAACACGCTTTTCTCAATCTTTCATTTCCACATTGTCAAATTACCTCTACCATTCTGTCGGATTACCTTATATCCACATAACAAACACATTATACATTATTCACAAGATTATTATTAAAGTTTCAGAGATCCGATATTTTTGTTTGGAACGAATTACTGAAATCCCATAGGTTTAATGGTTCACTTAACCAATTTTGATCTGGGACATTTTGTGGAAGGTACAACTGTTAAATTAAAATTTAAAAACTGTTGTAAGTTTTTTCTTGTTTTTGTTAGAAAGAATAAAGTCCAAATATGTGTCCGGAAAAAAGAAAAAAAAACTTCAACGTAGAATTGTGCTCTTAAAAGTCAATTTAAAGTTTTAAAATATAATTTCCGCCATTTTGTTGACCTTTTGGGAAATGTAAAAAAATTCGAAGTCTGTATTTTAAAATGTTTTTAAAAAATCAAGAATTCTTCCGAAGTTTTTTTTTTAATTAGATATACTTAGTTTCATCATTACTGAACAATCCTTAACCGAATAATTACGATTTTCCATTCAAAAACTACATAAAAACCTCTTTTTTTCACGTTGGGTGGGATCAAATATCTGCCAACACTTTCTGCTTACCGCCATAGATAACCACCTGTTCACAACCAATTAGCGCATAAGAAGCTATTACGGTATTTGTTAATAAGCAGATGGCTGATTGTGAGATTATTACAGCAGTTGTG
>VCCN01003981.1:3932225-3950179 GCA_006491835.1 Architeuthis dux
CAATGAGCTTTTAACTCCGACGTACCTTTAAGATTATAGACAATAAATCCAAGTATATCCCAGGTGACACAGCAGGAAACATCTTTGTGCCGTTTGCTTCCCATTGGAGCGCTTTCATAGCAATATATCTCAAATGTTCCTTCTACATTATGTCATCAAATTCTTTGTTATGTTATGTGCCATCATTTCAGAATAGCTATCGGAATCCCTTGTGGCGATTGTTTCAGTGATACAAGTTGGCTTCAGTCACAGCAAAGTGAAATCACTGCATGTAGACATTACATATTTTGTATTGATTTCATCTATTACTATACTTGTAACTAGTTCTTTTGAAATTATCTAACTACGTTTTCCCTGAGAGGAATTTTGTTTGGGATTATACTGATAAGTATAATAGTGCTTTAGTCTAATCTTTGCTCAGTTGCAAACTGCCGAATTTCGTGGAAGGTACGTCATGTTTCTCCCGCTGGTTGAATGTAAAATATATTTCACAAACAGCGTTGATAGGTATTAACTTTCAATAGATCTTGGTTAAGATTAGTAAATGCCTCAAATCAGCACTTTTCAGCCGAATAACAAATCTACATACAATTTTGTTTCTGATGCCAACCAACACTAATTTATAACCATGCCAAACTGTGTAAGATCAAATATACTGTCCTTTTAGGTCTAAATAATTATCATTACTTAAATTTAAAAAGATACATATCTGATGTATTTATTGAAATAAGCTCGAATTTCTAGTCATAATACGAAGTAATACATTATATGATACAAAACCAGCATTTGATCACATTGAACCGTAATCATTTGGTTAACAAACATTTCTGTTTAATTACACATAATAATCTGCCATAATTTTAGCCATTTCTGAATTGCTTAATCATGGCTATTCGTTTGAAGAAATGTTACCTAGCATAAATGGTTATTGATCATAGAAAGTTTAAAACAGTATCAAAATCATACTGGTCTAGATAGATAACGAATATTAGAAGATAGTCCTGAGTTCCACTTAAAGCTACTTTCGTTTTCAAATGATTCCTTTTTTACACCTGATGAAGCACCATTTCAATCAAATCATCGTACACTATCAATTTGAAGGTTAGCTGTCGGCAACTTATTCTATTCCGCCCGTGTAGTGTTCACATACGTTGACTATCTTCCAAATCAGAGATTGGAAAGAATTCGTGTAATATATCTTAAATGAACTGTTATACCAATGACAATTCAATTAACTTTGGCCACATTGCATTTTTTTTTCTACAGATTGGACAAATATTCGAACTCTAGTGAACACACTGGATATTTCACTAGGGGATATTTAAATTAATTTCAGTCGGGATGTCTAATGGCTATAATAAATCAATGTCAAAGAGATGTCATATAAAATATTAAATAACAAACTGTGGAATTCAATCACGGTGATGATATTGAAACTAGATTATTTTCTCCGAATAAAGCAATAAAATAAAGATATAAATTAGTTGGGTGGAGTTTGATTTCAAGAACGTACACATATATTTCGTCTGTTGAGTGTCAAATACTTCATAATACAGAGATAAATCTATTTGATTGCTAAGTTAATGGTAGCCTGAAAAGTTCGTATCATGCCTTATTTATTTTAAGAAAAGTAAACATGCGATTCAAACGCAAAAATGATTTGTGAATTTTATGGAGAGGATACTCTGGGTGATCGAATGTCTCAAAAATCGTTTGCAAAGTTTCGAGGTGGAGGTTTCGCGCTGAACGATGCTCCACATTCAGGTAAACCAGTTGAGGTTTATAGCGATCATACAAATAACTAATGTCATACCAGGTTGGACATAGCCAGCATATTCAGAATATCTAAATAAAGCGTTGAATATCATTTGCTACAGCTTGGTTATGTTACTACCTTTGACGTGGGGTTTCCACATAAGTTAGCGAAAACAACCTACTGGACCATATTTATGTGTGCGATACACTACTTAAACGTAAGGAGAATGTTCCATTTTCGAGAGAAATTGGAGTGGGCGATGATAAGAGGATACTTAACAACAAAGTGGGGAAAGAAAAACCGTGGAGCAAGCGAGAAGAACCACCACTAACCGTGCAGAAGGCTGTTCTACATCCCAAACAGTTGATGCTGTATATATGGTAGGATTGGAAGGAAGCCTTCTATTATGGGCTCTTCCCGGAGAAGCAAGCGGTTAGATGAATTGAAGGCAGCAAAGGGCCAAATGCGTGCATCTGGAATTAGTTAAGATTAATATTCTCTCGGGATAGATCACATGTTTCTTTGGTGACCAGGCAAAAATCGTAACAGCTTCGCTGGGGTTTTCCCCTTCATTCACCGTATTCGACAGATATTGTAACGTCGAATTACCATTTATTCGGATTTTCTCTTAATCTCTTAATTAAAACAAATCCTGGAAAACTGCAAAGGGCAAAAGTGAAGTTTTTCTTTGTTCAAACAGATATTGCAACGTCGAATTACCATTTATTCGGATTTTCTCTTAATCTCTTAATTAAAACAAATCCTGGAAAACTGCAAAAGGCAAAAGTGAAGTTCTTCTTTGTTCAAACAGATGAAATGTTCTGGGAGGATGATATTATGTTGTCTGAAATATTGTATAATATAGAGGAACAGAACGGTGAATATATCGTTCAATAAAGTTAATATTGAAAATTAACGAAAAATGTATTTTTTAGTTAGTAAACCAAATAAAAGCTTTGGCTATTTAAGGTCTATATTATAAAAAATATAGGAAGTTTTACTGAGCTCATATATTTCTATAATATTCTGAAGAACTATTTCGAAGAGAGTTTCAGTGTATCCATATAGTAATCCCTCTTTGATCGGACACAATTTCTCATACGATCTCTGGGGATCCACGTTGTGAGTCGTGATGTCCAGCGGTAGTCTAACATTCTTGCAAAATGGCCTGCCCATTGCCATTTGAGTTTTCTAATGGGTTTATGATATCTCTGACTCCTGTTCTTTCTCTAATGTACTGAGCTGTTGTGTGGTGATGTTAAGCATGATCCTTTCTTGAGCACGTTGCATGGTTTTTAGTTTGAAAGCCAATCTTTTGGTTATCCTCTATGTTTCTGCTCCATAGATGACTAAAGGGAGGACAGAAAACTAATGGTATCTTTTCGTTCTTGAATGTTGAGCTTCCGCTGCCGAAAGCTTGCCAATAATAGGCTGCGCCATAATGTTCATAAATGTTCCCTTGTTTATATTATACCTTGAAGCAGTTATCTTATTAAGTGGATGTGATGTTATGTAGCCATCCTTTTTTCTGCTTCTCTCCCGATCTTGAATTTGTCATGTGCATGTTTGCAAACTGCATCTGCGAGCTCTTTCTATAACATGTTAATGTAATTCCAGATTTTGATATAGATATTTATTCGGATTTTTAGATGGCCGAGTCATATACCTTCAAGTCATCAGGTCACAAATCTCAATCTTTTTGTTTTCCATCTATTTATCTTCTGTTGTAATGTCTTTAAGACTGCTTTTATTAATCGAATAACACAATCGTCACTATGTACCTATTTGACGGTAAATTCGTTCACACTGCCCTCACTGCTTTGAGACTGTAGTTAAAGAGAATTTGTTTTTTGAAATTTTCTAGTATTTTAGAGTTTAGTACTCCTTACAGAAAATTATGAGAACAGACACTTGGCTATGAATCGAGAAAAGACAGGGAAAAACGGATACTAAAGTTTTATATGTAACAATTTTATCAAATTTATTCGCCTTCCCAAGACGG
Source organism: Architeuthis dux (assembly GCA_006491835.1). Classification (NCBI taxonomy): domain Eukaryota; kingdom Metazoa; phylum Mollusca; class Cephalopoda; order Oegopsida; family Architeuthidae; genus Architeuthis; species Architeuthis dux. The sequence goes on from VCCN01003981.1 coordinate 3,935,984, forward strand.
CAAAATTTGACATGAAGTCTTTTTAAGGTGGAGTCCTGCATGCGAACGTGCAGGCAGAAGGGCGGGGTATTCCACAAGCTTCTCAGGAGGAATCCCGAGCGTGCTAATGGTGATCGCCTCCCGAGCAGCTAGCTATCCTGTGCAACTTCTCCCAGGTATCCGAAGATACCCGGGCATGCCACCAGGACCCCCGAAGGGCCATGTTTCTCCGAACTTCGAGGCCATGGTGGTTTCGAAGCACAGATAATCCACTTTGATCCTAGCGCGTCCTCAGCCGCAGCCAAGATATCCTGCGCAACTTCTCCCAGGACGATACCCGATCATGACACAGGACCTCCGAAGGGCCGTGGCCATAGCGGTTTCGAAGAACAGATACTACACTTTGATCTTTTTCTTTATTCACCACCCCACGGCGGCAAATTTGACATGAAGGCTTTTTAATGTGGTGTCGGCTTGCACGTGAACGTGCAGGGGGGGGATCCCATGTCCCGTGCCTAGAGACCTGAAGGGAGAGAATCCCAAATCCTTGTCACTGAGACAAATAACACGAGGACCGGGATAAGGTTAGTGGTGGGGATCCCATGTCCCCGTGACTAGAGACCTGAGTGGGGAGAATCCCAAATCCCTGTCGCTGAGGCAAATGCCACTCGGACCGGGATGGGTCCAAAAGCTCCTCAGGACGGATCGCGAGTGTGCTAATGGGGATCGCGACCAGCCGACCAAGATATCCTGTGCAACTTCTCCCAGGACGATACCCGATCATGCCACTCGAGGCCATGGCGGTTTCGAAGAACATATACTACACTTTGATCTTAGCCAAAAGGCCGAGAAGAAACGTACCCGGCAGGTGCGTGAACTTACTAAAACAGTTTAATTTTGAAATATGGAAGTTTTAAAAATGAAATGACGATTCAATATATATTGAGTATTTAAAAAAGATTTAAACAAAGACCTTTCTGTTGAATATAAAAAGATGTATTTAAGTATAATTTTTATTATATTATATTGATTATTTAGGTACAAATTCTAAAGCCTAGTTGTAATACGTAATTAGGTCAAGTTATTTTTCTTCGGCACTTTATAAACTTTAAATCAACAAAGTTAATAAAATATTCCAATTAAAGTTTTTAAAACAATTTTCGGTGAGGTAAAATTTGTATGAACTTTGCATTTTATTTAATCGTAATAAATTATAAACATTTTCAAGTATCGAACGGTGGCAATCTTTTATTTTCTAAATCTTGAAAACGTCCTATGTTTTTATTATTTTCCTTTAATTAACTGTGGGATTAGAAGAGGAATTCATTTGAAAAAAAAAATGTAATTAATGTGTCTCATTCACATGATTACAAACAAACAGCTACAAAAATAACTCTTCCTAGCAATTAGAGTTTTTAAAATTCTTTTAGCCACGTTTAGTGTTATCTTAGCATAATGGTATCGTTCACATCACGCCAGATCTTCGTTTGGTAATTTTCTAAATCGGTTTAGTTCAACGAGACTCTTTGAAGTGAACAGATAAACAGACATGGAGACAATGATATATGTATATATGTGTGTGTGTGTGTGTGTGTGTGTGTGTGTGTGTGTGCATTGCTTCACTGTGTCAGGATTTTCCTACGCTGACCCGGTGATGTGCGTGATGAACACACACACACACACACACACGCACACACACACACACACACACATATATAAACACACACACACACACGATAATTGGACTGAACAGATGGTCATTTTATCCAGCCAAAATCTCTGCGTTTGGTCAACTACAATGCGCCCCCCCACCTGCTGAGAAGTCAAGGGTCTGTATCATTGTGGATCTTTGGAACTGACACACCTAGATGCCTTTTGATGAATTACATTCTGGTCTGGGAAAAGACACCGGAAGAGTGTTACGTGATATTGTGTAATCAATTAGTTTTCGTCATCACTGCGCATCAAAAAAGTCTGTCTGTTAGAAGAAGCGAAGAGGTAGCCCCTGCTGGCTCCCGGTCTATTAGGCTTAGCTTATTCCGATACAAGGCCAAACAAGGATACATAAGAGTGGGAGAATTTTGTTGCACCACACTTCCAATCGTAGCGAAGGTCTATCAGCTTTGAAAATGAATCATGATTTTTCTCACCTGGGATCGAAAAAAAACCATTGATGCCAATGGGCACTAAGTAGGCCTAAAAGATGATAAATGATTATGCTTTATGGAGAAGCCTCTACAATGTACGTTTGCAGATTCACATTATCAGAAATAGCCATTGTCGAGTCTTTATGCGACCTAGTCCTTAATTGTATAGTGAAAGGTTTGATTTCCGGAGCCGTATTCGATTTTAGACCTTTAATATCCTTGTGTGTGTATAACAATATATAGCACGATATATGCACGAAGCCTTGCCGGTGATTGTCGAACAGTCACAGATGTCTACGTTCATCGATTTAGACAAGTTCAGAAGATATTGGCACTGCGACACCCATGATTGAGAGGTCAGACGAATCTTGGGGAAGGCTTACGTTAAACGACGGATGTTGAAAGGTTGCTGATGATGATACATACTTAGACATGAGATGATCGACGCGCTGACTGAACTTGCTTTAATATGAGAGTTACGACAGATTAGAGGACCTGCCTCATAGTTGAGATAGTTGCGTATTTCCTGTTGGCGCTAGTGGCGCTTTCTAATGCTGAATCTCAAGGCATGTCTTTCCCATTGGAATATCGGCGTAAAACACATTTTCCCAACTACCATTTCCCTTCATTTGACCTTGTGCCATTCTAGTAATTATCTACAGGGTGTCCCTAAACTCTGGACACATAGGCAAAATGCATATTTTTCATTTGTGGTGCAAAGTTCAATGCGCTTTGCGAGATTCACATGGACCCGGTGCATTAACTCCACATTCCAGTCAATTTTAGCACATTCATTCATGATGCGTTCCCTCAGGTTTCTCGTATCTTTAATTGTCATTGAGTACACCTCCTCCTTTAGCATACCCCAGAAAAAGAAGACAAGGTGCCTAAGGTCTGGTGAACGAGGAGACCACGCCATTCAGCAAATCTCTTACCACTGTGGCGAAATGGGCAGGGGCGCCATCCTGTTGAAACCACTCAGTGAGCCCTTCGTCTAGTCTTTCAAGTTGGGGAATTAACTGGTCTCTCTACATGGTGAGGTAAGTCTCACCAGTTACATGTTTATCGAAGAAAAATGGCCCTAACATGTGAGCTTTCCACAAACCACACCACACCATAATCTTTTGCGCTCCTTGCCGTTTGGAATGGTCCACCCAATGCGGATTGTTTTGCGACCAGTATCGAACATTCTGTCGGTTAACCTCACCATTCACATGAAACAAAGCTTCGTCGCTGAACAACACAGAGTCTTCGGTGAAACGGTTGTTCTCATATAATTTATTGCAAAACCATTCACACATCTCGAGTCGTCTATCAGGGTCATCCTCTGTTAAGTGATGCAAGATTTGTAATCTGTACAGATGAAACCTTTCCTTTTTTTAAGATACGACTGATGATTATTTTGGGAACACCCAGCTCCATGGATATCCTGCGAAGTGATTTTTTGGGGCTAGCGTAAAACAATGACATTTTCTTTCGTTTCGTCAGATACACTTGGTCGTACAGAACGGGGTTTGTCCATGACACTGCCTGTTTCTTTAAACTTTCTAACCACCTTTCCCACGGTGGAAAAGTCAATTGGGGTCTTTCTGGGATGAAGTGCATTAAAATCATCTGCTATCTTTCGATATGACCATCCTTCACGTCCACTGAGAAGTACCAGTTCAATCCTTTCTTCTTTCGACAAACTCATATTTAATCTGTGGGGCAAAAAGAATATAGTTAGTTATAAATAGTGATATTTCTTATGTGCCCAGACTTTAGGGACACCCTGTATAATAGATTATAATTATTGTTGTTGTCACTGTTGTTGCTCTTTTGTTCTGCATTGTTGTCACATTTCAACTTGTTTTTCTACTTTTACTGTTGTGATTAAGGCTGCGATTGGTGTTTGTTTTAATCTTTATTGTTTCTTCTGAAGCTTTATTAATCACCGCTACGCATAACATTGGTTTATTGCTGGGTTTAGATTATTCATTTATATGTATCTATGTATCGCCCAGCCCTAACCGTTCATAGTAGAAAATTGAAATTTTGCACACACACTCCCATCAATGAGTATGGAAAACAGTTTTATTGTTTTCTGACCACCCCCAATAGGATTTTAGTAGAGGAGTCAATATGCACTGTAAGTTCATGCTCCATTGATCACTAGTTTGTGCCCGCTTGTTTAAAAAAGAAAATTCAGACCGTTTTAGGTGATCACAGCCCAACAAAAGGCGAGAGAAGTAACTTATTCATTGATACCCCCTTTCCCAACTTTTTAATTGATTACCACCAACACAGCATATATGGGTGGCGTTGGTTCATAATTTCCCTTGGAATACTAGTCTTTAATCCTTCTGCTGAAGCTTTATTTCCTTATGGTTTTATTACTCATAATGAAGTCGTCTTTCCTTCTTTTTATTGTAACTGTTTATCTCACACCTTTTCCTCGTCCTCGTCCTCCTCATCCTCATCTTCTTATTAATTGGATTATTATCGTCATTATTACTGTAATTCTAATTTCCTTGTATCGACTATTTTCCAAATAATCGATACACTCAATATTATCAAAGTCTTTTTTCTTTTCATAGTTACCTTTAAAACAAGTGGCAAAATCCCTTATACTGACACAACATATTCTTGAGGTGATAAATTTGCAGTATTCTAAAGTAAAAATGTTATTGCCCATAATATAGCAGCTAACAAAAGTAACAAAACGCGCTCCATCAATAATAAAGATACGTGATAACCACGACATAAAACCTAACACACTTTTCTAGTTTTCGGTTATTTGGACACGTTTCGGTTATGTAAACACGTTGAATAATTAAAAGGAATCTTCAAGTAATATAAACCCGTTTTGAGTTTATATTAATTGTCGTTCAGAGACAAAAACTGAAGATTACTTTTAATTATTCAACGTGTTTAATTCTTTTCCTCTTTATAATGGCTTTAGCAGATCTTTATTGCTGATCGTACTCAGCAAATTGTCGTGTCCAGATCATTTTACAGAAGAATCAAATGTCCAGTGGGTGTAGTAAATTTGCTTCAAATCCCTGGGAGATTAGTTCCGTGCAATGTTAAAAAAAACAAATTAGTATGAGCCAAATCATTGCACAGAGGAAGATGAACTGTAATGCTTGCCAATGATATCATAACATCAATGTAGAATTTTATGAGACAATTACGAATCGATTTAGTTCGATAAAAGTAAGGAACATTAAAAATTAAAAAAACTTTGCAAAATCAGGCTTTTCACAATGTGAAATATAATGGGTGACGCTATTTCCCCCTCTACATGGTAAGATAAAAAGAGACTATATTAGCGTAAAACCTTTGTCAAACTGAATTCCTAATAATTAAATACATATCAAAATTTGATAATAGACTTAACACAAATACCAAACAAAAGCAAAATATCTCAATAAATTCGTAGATGAACGGTTAGTACGTTTTCTTTCGATTGTCTGGACTTTGACGCTTGAGATATTAATTTGATTACCTTGCCAGGTTGTTTACAAGTTATATTGCTAAAAATAGTTTCACCTTGGGTTCGTGGGAGGATATCAGATGTGTTGCAGAACAGAGTTTTGTGGAGCAGATGAAATCAATATTATGATACAAGCATGCAATTTGATGTTTGTTCTGCAGATGCTTCTGATCAAATCTGCCTGATGGGCCACACACATATCCAAGATGTCGGCCATCCTTCAAGATGTCGGCCAAATTGGTCCCACACAGTTGATTTCTTTAATAGAAATGTGTGTAGTTGGTCGGTTTGAATGATCTTGGCGTCGATTCCTATGTTTCCAAGCCTGTTGGATTGGATTTTGCTGATTGTAGCGCCAGACCGATTTATCAGTTGGCCCCGGCCGATATTGGCCTTTCAGATATATTAGTATCGGCATATATGTTGTCCAATTTGCACCGATATGAAAACCTTTCTTACAGAACACCAGAAAAAGATGCTTGAGATAATTTAGAAATGGTATCATCACGTAGTTTTGTCTGCAGCAAATGTGGCTGAGTAGGCTACGCATCACAGCTGGACAGACAGTGGTGTGGAGCAAGACAGACAGCGCTAGGTCTTTACACTCAGATCTTTCTAGTTTTTTTTATTTTAAAATTAATGAAATCTAAGTTTTTCTATAGTAAACATATTAATTTTACTGGAGTTAGCTCCTTTCGATTGATTTACATAAGAAATGTGATTTTTAGTCTATAAAGAATTGTATCTTGTATCAAAATAAATGACTAATTTACAGAAACAGGATAGATCAACCACAGGTGTAAAAAACGAAGCGCAAAGATTGTAGTTGGCAATGAATAATTATCATTACCCGGGCAAAGGGTAGATGTTGATGGACAACTACTACAAAGACTATTGTCTGTAACACACACACACACACACACACACACACACACACACACACACACACACACACAGCTTGTACAAACCTATGAATGAAGCATACCGTGACTACTGATCTATTGGGTCTGGCTGATCAGATCTTACCTTTGAAGACTGGTGTAAGCAACGGGAGCTAGATAGTCCACAGTTCCAGTTCTGAAGTTTGGTGCTGGACATTGAGCTCACCATTTTCACCCTGATCCGCTTATTCAAAGAAGGAGACTTCAACCTATATTGTGAAGCACTCTTAGAACTGGCCCTTTACTTCCTTGCAAACAACAATGTCAATTATGCGCGATGGTTCCCAATTCACCTCAGAGACAGAAGTTGACAGAAGACCCGGTAACAATTCGTAGGTGGGTGGTAGCTCTACCCGAAGTGAGTCGTCTAGTAGCTGGATACGAGGCTGTGTCCCGTGTGAAAGATGCAAACAATGGCAGAAGACATCATGAGTAGACACTGAGTTCCCAGCGATATTGCTTTGAAAGGTGAAAGGTGAAAGCGCTCTCTGTAGTGTTGCAGGAGTGGCAACCCATTCCAAGAAGAGTCAGCTGAAGAATATTGCCGACCCATGTCTTGCCGAAATGGTTGGTGCACATCACCAGCGGGACAATGAGCTGTTCCAGTCATTCATGAAGGGGCTACAGAATAAAGACGAATGTTCATTCCATCACCGAATCAATAAGAACACAATTTCCTTCTTTAAACAAGTCTTAAAGCAAGCTGGGGTCAGTTCTAAGGAGAATATGCTGAAAGATGACTGTCAATTGTTCTCACGACTATTCATCTCATGCCAATACAGACATTGTGACTTGCAGGAATTCTTCAAGAATGAAAACCAGTCGCCTCCTTCATCTCTCAGTGACAAACAACTGGAGAAGCTTTATTCGGAATGAGTGCAGTAAGACTGGGCTGTTTCACACTCTTGCGGGGAATATGTGTGAAGGAAAGACGACAAGCACACTCATTGTCACAAAAGGAGAGAGTTGCCATAAGCAACACAAGCAGTCCCCTGAATGCTGTGTCCCCATGATGTCATGAAGAAGCTGACACGCGAATATGTGTACATGCCAGGGATGGATGCAACAACAGATGGCAGCAAGTCTCTCACCATCAAGTCTAATAACACCAATGTCCTCGTCCTAGCAATATCTGTACTGCCCTCCTTAGTCTTGGTCTTGAGAACATGTGGATTGCCTTTGGCCAAGGAGCTTGGATTCCAGTCCATAAGATATATTCTGCAATAGGGCCTGAGAAAGCCAATGGATGTGATGTTGTGTCTGTCTTCCGCGGCAAAGGTGAGAAGTCTGAATAGTAGACTTGGAATATCTGTGATGAGGTTTTTGGAACTTTCACCAATCTCAGCCGGCATGCAAAATCAGCTAGTGATCTTCACCTGCAACGACTGGAGATTGTCGTTGTCCTCATGTATGAAAAATCAAGCGCAACCACTGGCGTGGACGAAGCAAGATTGCATCTCTTTGCCCGCAAGCAGATGTCGTACAACTCAATTCCACCAACACTGTCAGCCCTCAGGGAGTACACCAAGTGTACTTCTTATCAGGCTGGAATCATCTAGGGCCAGGCTACCATCTCCAGACCAGACACCAGCAAGTACTGCAGACTGGGGGTGGACGCAGAAAGGCGAGACATGGCAGATATGTTGATCAACATTACCCCCAATTGCAGCCAGATGTCAAAAACTGACCAAGTGTTCGTGTAAGAAAAGTTGCTGCCTGAGATGCAAGTGCTTTAACTCTGGGCTCTCATGCACAGCACTATGCAGCTTTATATGTGATCAGTGGCATCTAGAGGAAGATTCACATATGCACAATACAGTTATATTGTCGTACAATTTTGTTACTCTTCCAAAAAGGTTATATTCGCAATCATTTTTGTAACAGTGTTAAACTAGTAAGGATACTCTAGTTTTAAAACATACAAAACGACACAAATATCATTCAAATCGGCCAACTACACACGTTTCTATGAAAAGAAATCGACTTCGGGAGGCCAATTTGGCGGACGTCTTGAGAAATTGCCGCCATCCTGGATTTTCGAATGGCTAATCGGGCAGATTTGATTAGAAACCCCTGGAGAACAAACACACCACATTTCATGCTTGTATCATAATGTGCACGATTTTTCAGTTATCCGCTCCACTATAAGAAACTCATAGTATATGACACATCACTTTCAAAGTCAGCGTCATAAATACCTGCGACTATATCACATCGTTTTCATAATTACCTGCGACTATATCACATCTTTTTCTTTGGTTGTATCCATCTTCAGCGAGTCTACATTTAGTTAGTCTACATTCAGCGCCGACGATTTTAGAGATTTCACTTACAGCGAGTCTTTACGTATATACCGGCGTGTAATACAATAAATGTACGTGAATATTGACTGTGCATTAGAAACCATATTTAAAGAATGAAAATGATGATACTGCTTATATATAAGCTGTTACTATGTATTACTTCAGAATATAAATTATATATATTTTGTTTTATGTACATGTACACATTTAGACTTGTAAATTAGAATCGCTGAAAATGGAAGTCTTTAAATATTTATGCGTGTAACCAATGTACATTGGTGCATGTAAAGTACACTTACTGAACGCGGAAGTCGCTGAAACGGTTGAGTGTAGACTCGCTGAACTGGCCTCACCCGGTTTTCTTTAGCATCGTCACTATTCTTTCTAAGAAGTATGGATTAAATGAACTTTTTGTTAGGTTGAAGAATCGTGTTAAAAAGGAATTATCGGAGAATCATGCGTAGAATCAGAAGTCACATCGTTTATTCATGTGAATATCAATAAGTCTGGAATCTTCATTCCGATCCGCGTTGTCAATGTATTCACTCACTGCTAAAGGGAAACCGGCCTATGTTTAGTTGCGATAGAGAACACCAACAATTGGGATAAAGGTGAATAGTAGCAAAGATTAGTGGTAATGATTTGCAATGCTTCATCTAATAACATAAATAAAAATAAAATTGGATCAATGGTTTAGTTCAGTAGACGTTGTGTAACTTTGACCTTCTATCCTATAGAAATGAAAAAGTTTCCTTTCATCATGATTATATAGACGCAATAAAAATAGTGTGCATTATTTCATCAAGAATTTAAGTCACTACGACTTAAATTCTTGATGAAATAATGCACACTATTTTTATTGCGTCTATATAATCATGATGAAAGGAAACTTTCTCATTTCTATAGGATAGAAGGTGTTCAGTACAAAATGTTTTGCTGCTTTGATTAGCCTTTATTAGATGAACATACATAAAAAGTAGTTAATTAGAGGTCACTATAATCCCTATTGTAATTATCTGTTACGGTAATTCTCGCAAATCAGCAGATCGATTTATTTTAAAGAGTTATATTTATCTAATATCCTCCGATAAAATATAATCATAATGCAATGGCGTTTCCTGATTTTTATCACAGCGTTTCTTCAATCGTTTGTCATATTCTGAAATCTTCAAAGAACTTCAAACGGAACTCTTTATTTGACTCAGTGGATGTTTACGTTATATTCGTCCTTTATTTTGTCATGTACAGCATCCTCCCCTGAGAGTGAACTTACAGAACCTCTCGTTAACATCTTGTCTAACGATTGGTTTGAATTGATCTCTCTATCTGTTATTTTCGTTGATACCTTTGGACTCGTATCACACTGAATTGTTAAGGTTGAGGACTGAAATCATGACCCCAGAGAACTATCCACAGGAAAAATATAAACAAGCTATATGCTAGTCTTCTGGACTGGAAAGAAAACAAGAAACGAAGGTGATAAACCACAAAAACTATTGCTGAAATCATGCGTGGAAATTCTTTGAATTCTCATCAACATCTTAGGAAACAACACTAAAATCCACCTGGAAAACATCTTTGTCTTTATTCTTTCATTTTGGGGCGTGTTATATTTTCAATTTAAATAATTAATTTTCTAATGTTATGAATTATTTTGTGATTGGCAGGCGAATTAATTTGATTAGGTTTCTGTCTAGTGTTATACTCCTGGAGCTTACAGGCATGGGGTAAAAGGCTAACTGATTGGTGCCCATGGGACTGTAAACACAGTAGGAAAAGACCAGATACAACATGGAGGGATGAAATAGAAAAGTTTGCCGGCAAGACGTGGCAGAGTTTATCACAATCTAGGTCGTGATGGAAGGTGATGGGAAAGGCCTTTGTTCAGCAGTGATCTTATAACGGATGCTGCTGCTGCTGATGATGATACAGTCCATACAAACTTTAAATATTGTTGATATTTACATCTAACATTTTAGTAACAGATTTATTGAGGATCAAATTCCTACACCAGTGAATGGTTTACCAGACTAGCTAACCTTCATACTACAACACCAAAAGGCACCAAAAAGGCACCAAAAAGGCACCAAAAACTAGCAAAACATCTAATTGATCTCTCAAGTATTATGAATCTTGTACTCTTATTTGGAATTCATTTAGATGTGTCTATGTACATTTCTAGAATTGTTTGTAGGTGCGTAAAGTTTTACTGTAGACGTAGACAATTCAAGAGAAATTATCTCCAGTGAAAGACGGCATGAATAAAAATCCACAGGGAAAAACTAACATATGAGACGACTAAAATAAAATCTATACAACGAAAAAAAATCGGATTTTTTTCTATTATTTCGTATCCATTAACTTTTTTTTCGGCAAATTATTGATTTTGTCTGAAGCAAAGAATCATACTGCTCAGTTTGGCACGAGTATAAGTCAATTTATGACAACTAAATCTTTATGGAAGAAGTTCAAATTTGATCTTGTGGAAAGATATTGACAGAGAAAAAGACACAGCTTCATTCTTTTACAAAAACAATCGGTCGCGCCGATTCCTTCTTTCTATGTTGTACCAGCAGGGATACACGGCGTTTCCCGAAAAACAACCCTCCAAATATAACGACGCAGGAAAGCAAATGATATTTTCTAGAGATTTCATAAAATTAAATAAGATATGAAATTCTGTTTTGTTGGTGTATGCTGTCGATCATTTTGTTTTATCCAAATGAGGTAGTTCTTCCCAACTTCTTTCTTGGTAACATCTTTTTTTCTGAAAGAGAACATCCTAAGGAACATTTTGATATCCTAAATGTAGAATCAAGTAAGGATCTAGTTTAGCATAATACTTATATTATTACCACCCGCTCTAATACCTTTTAAAACTTCTCAATACCGATTATCAAAACTTATAGGATACATGATTTAAATTTTAATGTAGTCAGAATAGTCATTATTTGGGCGTCAATAGGCTTTTAAAATAATACACATAAAGAAAGAATAATTTGCAAAATTTGTTCTTTAGATTTCTTTCACTGCATAAACGGGGAATTCTAACAAAATTCATGAATATCACGCCGCAGGAGAGTTGTTGTTGGCTTCCCTCTGTCCCGGGAGACAATGGGTGAAAGGGTGCGCCAATGATTAGCCTATGGTTGACCCGCAGTGACTGCTGTGGCTGTGTAACCCGATTCCCGAGCGCCAAGCTCTGATGCAGCTGTTGCAGGTGTCGTGCACGCCCGGCTCTGTAGCTGCTGTCACTGTCCTCTTCTTGCTTGTCTGGATACCTGCCTTGATGGCTGCAGTGCGGCCACAACCTCCCAGCCTGCCGGGTCGGTGTTGCCTGCCTTCGGGTCATGTTTACAAACGTCTATGGAACGAATAACAGGCCTTCCTGCAGGTCTGGAGCCAGTGACAAGCTCACCGTACAACACGTCTTTGGCTATTTGTCCGTCTTGAATGCGGCTAACATGACCGAGGCTGAGCAAGGCATAGACGCTTGATAATCCCACTCGTGCCAGAACGTTCTTGTTTGGGTCGCGGCCCTTCCAGGTGATGTCGAGAATTCTTTTGAGACAGCATAGGTGGAAAGCATTCCTGAGTTCCTGATGGGAGTACAGGGTCCATGTTTCGCTGCCGAAAGGAGTAAGCTAAGCACACAGGATTGGTATACCCGCATCTTGGTGCTGGTGGTCAGCATTGGTTTATCCCAGACCCTCTTCGATAGGGGTGGGAGCATTGCTGTTGCTGCCTTTCCGATCCATGAATTCAGCTCGGAGTACAGGGAGAGGCTGCTTCAGAAGGTGGAGCCAAGGTAGGTGAAGTACTCTACCACCTCAAGGGAGTGGTTGCCGATGGGGATGCTGAGGATGTTGCTGTCACCATGAAGTATTCTTGAGACTGATAGTGTGACCGAACTCTTTGCACGTGCGTGCGAAACATCTGATGAGGCGCTGTAAAGCTTCCTCAATGTGAGCAATCGGGGCAGCGTCGTATAAAAATAGCATCTCTCTTAGTTTTCGGTCGGAGGAGAGTCTAGGTTACCATTACTTCTGGTGTGGAGATATACGCTATCTTCAGATTGGCCGAAGGCGTAAGACAGCAGTAAGGAGAAGAAGATGCCGGAAAGTGTTGGAGCAAGTACACACCCCTGTTTCAATCCGTTCTTTATTGGGAATAGACCAATCATACTGCACGTTTTCATGCAAGGATATGCTCATCCTCAGGGGCATGGGAGGTCACCTAATCCTCTGCAACAGAGTAAACCGCCATGTCCTGCTGAGCTAGTCGAAAGCTCTGGTCAGGTCAATGAAGGCGATTTACAGTGGTCGCTTTTGCTCGCGACACTTCTGCAGCTGCCTTAGTGAAAAGATCATGTCGGTTGTTGATCTTCTCGTCCTGAATCTACATTGTGCTTCAGGGTAAACTTGTTCTGCAAGTGACCACAGCATGGTCAGTACTACGCGGACTACGCGGACTACGCGGACTACGCTGCCTTCTTAACAATATCGAGAAGGGATATTCCACGGTAGCTGTAGCGGTCACTGCGGTCACCTTTATTGCAAAGCGTGATGATGCTAGCGTCACGCATGTCCTGGGGTACTGACCCCCCCCCATTACTGCATCAGGAGCTCGTGTAAGTGATTGAGGAGAGCGCTCTTCTTCAGCCTTAATAGCCTCCAGGGGAATGCCATCGTTTCCTGGGACATTGCCGCAGGCAAGGGAGTCAATGGCTTTTCTGATCTCCTCTACAGAGGGTGGAGCGTCGAGCACTTCCATGGCAGGCAGGAAGTTAGTATTCTCAACTGCCGTATCGGTGACAAGATTTGCAAAGACAACAGAAAAATTCAATACATGGATAGGTAACTGTCAGCGGCGACTTAATGAAAAAGAAACATACAAACACACAGAAGCAGACGCATACACATATATTGATATATACAAAACTTAGCTTTTCTGTCACAAGGCTACGAAAGAAGTCATGGTCCATGAAAACCTCCTCCCTACGTTCTAGATAATTGTCCGCACCACCCAATAGCTCCATAGGATCCATAAGAATTACCTCCCCTATGTTATAGCTACCAGTCCACATAGGTGATTCATTTTAAAACAGGTTCATGGCATTTGATTGTAAATAGCTCGAAATGACTTGCTTTGAGGCATATGTTTCTTCTGTAAACTTTACTCAGTATGAAAATTATTTTCCAACGATATACATCATTGTGAAAAATTGTCCTAAAATCTTTTTGCAACTGATCTGGAATGTCTACCCAAGATATTCTTACTCGCTGAATGTCCCACTAGCATGTCTAATGGGTTTCATTAGTCAACTCAAATATTCCCACGGGGCTCTATTA
>VCCN01003981.1:3980343-3992467 GCA_006491835.1 Architeuthis dux
ATTCAGTGAATAGTGTAAATAATTGATTAAAGCATTTTGTATTGCTATTACTTAACGCTCAATAAATAAAACTATACATCTTTTATATGAACTAATTTCATAAACAACGACTTCAATGTGCACTTGGTAACCCGTATCACCATTGTGGTCATGGCAAAATAACATAAAACTCTAAAGATTTCGAATCTGAAATTTGCTTCTACATGTGAATGACATCATTAGCCACACGTTTTTATTGTCGGAAAGGAGTCAAGTAACGCCAATATTTCTTGGCAGATTTAAGAGCTGTCTATCTGCCATTGAATTTGGTACTGGACCTTCATTTATTTTGGGTTAAACTTTGTACATGAAACAAAAAGCAAGCTTAAATGTGATGCCAAGAAAGAACGCCTTGTACTTATACAATCTGAAGTCTAATCTAATATCATGTTAGTGGAGTACTCAGTGAGGATTAAACTTAATAACAATGGCTTGCAAGATTAGAAAGCTTTGAGTTAGTATTCCAAAAAGCATGACACACGGTTATATATTTTATAATGTCAAAATTTTCAAGAGAAGATAAGCGTTGTGCGTGCGATTAAATTTGATATTTAAAACCAGGCCGATATCTTTGCCCTAAGTTCGTTCAGTGACCGAATGATCAATCTTGAAACAAACAAAAAAAGAAGAAAATATGGGGACTCAAATAAACATTTGCAGCTATATGATTGAAATGATCTTTCTTAGGGCTCTGGACATGGGCCGTTTTTAAATACACACACCTTGACCCAGGCTTGATCATATCTGTGCACATCCAAACACCCGAACAGACAGAAACGTTAGCATACAAACACGTAGACACATATACTCTTAAAGACATACATAAACACACACGCAAAGACACAAACAAACATGCAAAAACACGCAAACACAACATACTTAAGCATAAACGCAATACACAAACATGGGGACACACAAATACAACATGAACACATACGCGCAAACAGACGCACATATATTAACACACGCGCAAATGTGCGCACATATATACACCCATACAGACACTATAGAAAATATATATCTCTGATGAGATTAATCACAATGTCAAAATGTCAATATAAACTATGTCGGACCTAATAAACTCAACTGATATAAACAAGAATTGGGGTGACGCCGACGTAATATACAACTTTCCTTTCAAGATGGTATCTAATGACCCCATACCGATTAGAGCCGAAAGTGGATTCACATCTATTTTTCTTGGTGTAGACATGGTTGCTTACGCTAGGCAAATGATAAACACTACATCCAGCCATCATTAATTATCTTAAGTGACAGTTCTTTCTATAATTGCAAGTTTGGTAAAACGAGTGGTCTGCCTGTGTGAGGTTCTATCGCTAGAAGTGATTATTTATTATTGATTTATTTGCAACACAGGGATAAATATTTTCGGAAGGGCTATTAGCGTATTTATATTGTCAAATAAGTAAATTAAAAGAAAGGAATGACAAAAAGGGAAAAAATACAGGAAAAATAGAAGTAAATAAACGGTATTTATAATTTTTGAAAAAACAAACTAATTCTTCAAAGACATTTATTTTCCATTGTGAATCTCTGTAAATTAGCATGAAAATAAAGAATTTACATCTTGTTAACGGTTGGTATTTCTGCGACTGATAAACAAGGGATAAAAAAAACTGTTTTTATTGTTAAAATCAAACCTTTTCCTCAGCTGAAGTGGACGTATTAAATGGTTAACTGTTCTTGCTCTTCACAATCGGAGGCATGAGGAAATCAGCTATGTTTCTGCCGTCGTCATATGGTCCCTTTAGTTTCTTCATTTACGTGATTCGTGGTTTCGATTCAGCAGAAGTAGCAGCTTTGCTTCATCCAGTTGTACGGTTCAGGGTTTCGGCGCAAAGCAAAAACTCAAGTCTCTGAAAAGTTTACTGACTGTTGGATACTCTCATTACTACCGTGACGCTACTTCTAACAAGTGTATATATGGAGGAGTACAGTCGCGTAGTCAATGAGCCTTTGGATAAGTTTCGCTTTTGTGCGAAGTTGTTTTTTTGAGCAGAGCCAAGTTCTGGAAACAGTGGTCAAAGTCGTTGTGAACAAGAGTGAAAACTAAGTCACAGTGGAATAACACTGTCAACACTCGGAGGGTAGAATACATTTCCTTGATAAATCTGATATCCGATTTCTCGTTATGCCTAATTACTTCACCAACGCACGTTGTAATGGCTAGGTAGATGGTGATAGTATACAGGTTTAACCCACTATAGGACAGCCCTAAAAATATTTTAGCTATCAAAACAACCTTTTTGTATGTTAAACTAAACCTGTTGTATAGCGGTGAATGTCCTGGACTTGGATTGAAAGGAAACTCGAAGACATGCATCTTGCATCTGGACATATTTTTATTACATAACATACATCTTTGTCGGCCGGAGAGTGAAGAGTGGGAGAGAGACGATGGGTGCCGAGAGACCGTTCCCAACAGGGGAACTTGGTCTTATGTTTTCCCAGCCCTAAGCGGTCTGCCTCCTGGCTGCTTGGGCCCTCTCCTGTCTGTTCCCAACAGGGACAGCGGTCTTGGACCTTCCGGCTCCGCTGATGTCTGTCTCTTCTTTGAGTGCCGAGATTTCTGTACGCGTCGGGTCTGCTTTATAGGTTTCTCGAACGCCTACGTAGGTGTCATTCACATCCTGTTTGTTGGACACCTACGCAATATACCTATTTCCTAAGGTGACCGGAGTCACTTACATTTCAGCACAGGTGTCTGACTCCGGAATAACCTTTTCGTCGCAGGATATCATAACAAATCTAATTACAAGATATTTTCAGTTTTCTGTTTATGGGGGCAAAACCCCCTCTGATTAAGTGATCATATATGGTGCCTCGCCCAAAAAGTGAACAAAAATGGAAAACGTAAAACAATCTTTAGACCCAATTTAAGTGATCATATATAGTCACAGGGTTAAAAAGGAATTTTTTAAAAGTCGAATCATCCCCAAACTGTTCAATACCAAGCTTGGCTTGCTTTTTCCTGGGCTTCCACATAACAATGGTGACTCATTTTAAATTATAATTCCAGGTGACTCGGTTTTCAACCTTTTCTTTCATCAATCTTGTTGATCACCTGATCGCTATCTTGATCAAAATGTATTCTCGTGGACTCGTGAAGGTCTGCCAACAGCGTACGCATTACAAGATTCCACTTGCTTTTATCAGGTTTTAAAATCTTAAAGCGTTAAACGTGGTCAGATAATTCTTTTATTTATATAGAGGCTTAGGCTGTGGTATAGAGTTTGAATCATTATCTTGTGAAAAAACCTCTAACAGATTTCATGCATATCATTATTAACTTGTTTGAAATAAAACCGTTCATAATTTTCAAGTTAATACAAGTAATGAACGATTAATAAATAAACATGAAAAGGTGCAACTAGAAAAATAGATTTTAGAAGGATAGAAACAAAAAACTTGCTTTTCTTCATTTAACAATTTAATTCTATTAAAAAACATTTTCCACAAATTTAGCATTCAGAAGCATACGACATGACTAAATACATGCTTGCAAAATGATTTGGTTCTTCTTGCGAAATGTTCCTGTTTTTAACTCTCAAGACCAAGCGATTAGAAGCAAAATTTCAGTTTGCTCAAATACTTATGATAGGAATTCTTTTAAATATACGATAATTTATTTATATAAAAAGTACTGCACATAAGTATTTGAGCAAGAACAAAATCTGTTTTTTTTCATTGCCTAAGATTGCAGGGTCCATTAAGGATTTTGAGCAATGGAAATGCACATTAACGTAAGTGTTTTACACGTGTTTCACTCGTGAACATTTCGGAGAACTTTTTATTGGTAATGTTTTTCTTTACATTGCTACAAATGTTTGGTTTTTTTTATGAGTGCCGAAAATTTCATTAAAATTCTGTGATGTGTGGTAAATCTTTAAAACGTAAGTGTTTTACACGTGTTTCACTCGTGAACATTTCGGAGAACCTTTTATTGGTAATGTTTTTGTTTACATTGCTACAAATGTTTGGGTTTTTTTATGAGTGCCGAAAATTTCATTAAAATTCTGTGGTGTGTGGTAAATTTTAAAAACGTTTTACCCGTGTTCCACTCGTGAAAATGTTGGAGAATCTTTTATTGGTAAACTTAATAAAACTTGTCGTCTTTTATTAAATGAGTGCCAAAAATGTTAGTAAAATTCAATAATTATGTGATTTGTGGTAATATTTTAAAACGTGTTTCACGCGTGAAAAGATTATTAAAAAACAATTCTATTTACTTACTCAAGTTGTAGCAATGGGAAACAAATAATGCATGAGGTTATTATTGATACATTTTGTGAACACTAATTTTAACAAATGTAAACATAAAAAATAATGATTAAATTATTAATAAAATATAATTTGAAACAATTTTCTACAGCTACAGTAGCTTGTTGAGAAGACCTCCAATATGAAGCAGTCGTATTTATTTTCATTCAGTTTGTAGATTCTTTGTGTTATAAAATACATCTGAAAAATAATTTGTTGCTAAATCTAACCAGCAAAGTTATAAATTCGATATATGTTGTGGAAATGCGTATAAAAAGCAAATCTGTGTTACTAAGCTAAAAGAAATCTGTCAAACTGATGTATTTTAAAATGATGAAAAGATTTGCCCTAAATTCCCAATATGGCATATATGTCATATCACAGATCTCGGACAGTAAGAGTCCGATTAAAAAAAAGAAAATCAGAAATATGGTTCATGTAGTTCATCTAGTCTGTTTTATATCCCACATAATTTTCCTTCAAGTAGAAATGGGTCCGGGTTAAATGATTGAATAATGAGCTGTGAAATTATGGAGACTTCCTTGTTGAGACTTTCTTTGCGTCTTGCACTTTTCAATTGCTTCTTAGGGCCAACTTGTATCCATCTTATGAGGGTCGCAAGATGTTTAGGTACCTGAGAATTGTCGAAAGTCCCACTGCAATGCCAATATTCTATCACATGAAGCTCCTTTCGGATAATCTTGGAAACTTTCAGTATATCATTCACACATTAGCCGCATTACCGTTCACTAACAGATCTGCTGCAGTCGCTATTTTCTTTTTACTACAAATGTGGCCAGGATCATGAATGGGACAATTTCGACATTGGGGACATGTTCAGTTATCTGCTTCTTGATGTATTTTTGTTGATACTCTTAATTTCGTCTTGCTGAAAATCATTTTCTTGTAGTAGCTATATGTACTTATCATTCGGTGTGTTCATATCCATTACACAACCAGATGGATTCTCAAGTTCATATTGAACTAAATTAATCAACTCGATGTCACACAACTTAATTGCTTAAATCATCTTTTTCTTGCACTTCAGAGGTGGTTGAGATTTCCTTCGAGCATTAACCAAATATTTCAAATGATAAACAGCATCATTAGCGATTGCATCGTCAGGATTTGGAATTGTGTTAAGTCGCAGGAAAAAGATTCTTGTCACTCAACTTATTTGCGATATCCAGCGTTTTTTCTCCAACTGTTTTTTCTACTTTGTGCAATGTACCTGACAAATGTATTTGACAAATAATGCAATGTTTCTTTCCATATAGAAGAGTTTCAAATCGACGTGAATAAGCGGTCACATCATGATCAAGAAGTTTACCTGTATCTAGATCTTTAGGTCAGAATATTACCTGAATTCTGGTCTGTAAAAATACACACTGAACACGTGACTTGATTTATCATGGTACAAATAATGTTCTCTCATAGATAAATACTACTATACCATGTTTCATGTCCATTGCACCTTTGGTTGTTGAGATACAAGCATTTTTAGTAATTTGCAAACCGGTCTGTAAAATACACACTAGTCACGTGACCAAGATGGGATAAAAAAAAGTGTAACCATATTTTTTCTCAATCTACATTAGATAAGCTTTCCACAAATGCATAGTTTCAAACTTTAACAAAAGATTCCCACAGAATTACAATTGGCTCTGTACTATAATAGTCTACAATTCAACAATATTTTAATAAAATGTGTAGTTGTTTTCACTCTTGGACTTCTTTGAATCATTCATTCTCATATTGATTCACTGTTCCCGGGGACGATTCACCGTGTAATAGGGCTGGGGCACAGTGGATCAGAAATAATAATAAAAACAAATGCCCGCCAGCTGCTAACTTAGATGGGTGTTCATATAACCTATTTCACAGCCAACAGAGGTGATCTTTCTTTACTTTTACCCAAATATGTTAATAAAATTAGCTTCTACCTACAATTCATTTTTATGATTCACTGTGCCCCGGTTTCTCCATGATCATATTATTTAGAAAACTCTAATTTTCTTTACCACTATTGCTAAATGTTCATTTTGAACACCTCATAACACATTTTTGAATTTAAGAAACACAACATCTCCTGTGATTTTGAACAACAGATGATTAATAATTACTTACATATGATTGAATTAAAGTATCGTTTTGTTCAACTTTGTGCAATGGTAAAGTATCAATCTACAGACAACTTTCGCAATCTATGGTTAAATACAAAAACCCAGGAGAATTGACCCCAAGCTTGCTAACAAGTTTACGTTTACTGCCACACCTAACACTTGCATAGAAGAACTCGCTGGAGTGTTTCAAGGGTAGAAATCACTGTACTGGGACTAGTGATTTTAGTAACAGATTTAGTACATGTTAATAGCAGTAGTAGTAAGTGTCATAGTGGTAATACCAGCTTTTGTACCGTTAAAATTTAAATCATTAATCATTAGTGTTAGTAATATATTCAGTAGTAATAGCAGTTCTATAAGACAGAAAGTAGTAGTGGTCGTTGCATATGAAGAAGGAGTAGTAGTAGTTAAAATACACATAGTTGTATCTTTGGTTGTAGCAGAAGCAATACGCGTATTGACCCAAAGTATTAATATTAGTATAAGTAATAGTAGTTTTTGTTGTATTGGTAGTTGAATCCGAGGTAGCATCAACAGGAGCAGGTGTGTTAAAGATTTAAGATTTGATCGGAGTGGGCAGCGGCTGACGTGGAAGCGAAACACGCACGCTGGTGACGGGGCAATATTTGCATCAGCAGCAGCAGCAGCAGCAACTTAGGTAAAAGCTGCAGTAGCGGTAGCAGTAGAAAGAGTACCGGCAGCATAGTTAATAGCTGCTGCTATGGCACAGTCTTGTTGTCTCCTTACCATGGATATCACAGTGTGGAACGGGAGCTGAGGGAATCGGGGGAAAAAAAAGACCAAGGAGGAATCAAGGATATAAAGAAAAGCTAGAAAAAGCGAGGAGGAAAAAAGGGGAGAAAAACGAGACAGTCAACAACATGAGTCAAGACAACAAAGGAAAGAAAACATTGTTGAAAAATGAACAAACTGTGGAACTAAGATACTGAGAAAAATAACGGAGTATTTGAGTCAAAGAAGAGAGAAAGTTTAAAGTGGCCAACAGCGCGAAAGGAAAAGACGGAATCAAGTGAGAGTAAGGCAGACATGCAGGCAGATTGATTGAAAAGCAACAATTGTTAGTTTATAAGTGCCCATGTGTAAAAGTGAAATGTTAGAGGTTGGCAGAAAGAGAGTAGATACTGCAAACGAGAGTTAATTCGAAAACCAAACAAACAGGAGAATGACGGAATATTTGAAGGTAAAATAGATTTTTATACTAAAGCTTGAAAAATAAGTAAGAACGGATATTTGCTACAGAGGATTCAATAGCTAAATTGTAACCTTTCTGTGGAAAGTTTGTCAAAGAAGGAAGTAATACGTGAATGTCAACTATTTTATTTCTTCCATATTAGACAGTCACAGGCAAATAAATGTGCCTAGATTACAAGCGGAACGCGCGAACGCTCACACGCACACACGCAAACGCTCGCACGCACACACGCAAACACACCCACAAGTATATATTTCCCCCCCGCACAGACGCACACACTCATACAAAAAGAACAAAAAAACATTCTCACACAAGAACACACACAAACAAATTCTCTTATACACGCATGCGTGCGCAAATAGAAATAAGCGTATGTACTAGTTGAGAGTTTCGCGTCGTTCCTTCTTTCAGTCAATACACATAGGCGTGCGTTCCACACGCCCACATGCGTTCGCACAGTTGTAATTCTAACGATGTCGATGTTTACAATACACATGTCACTGTGGAATATGTGAACTTAATCTTCACAGCAAAGTCGTGGAAACCAAATCGTAAAGAAAACAGAAGCTAAGAAGAGCCTCACTTGGTGACGCACGAAGCACGAAGTGTGTTGTTGTAGTGTCTCGTTTACAGTCGCGCCGATCACATGGGTTTGCAGTCCTACACAAACACACTACTCATCATGGATCCTGGAATGATGCAGGCACCACGACAGAATATCGGCTAAATCTGGAATGATTGGTGTGTAGAAAACATTAGAAAAAACAACAGAAAAGAAGATGCAATACAAATAAGCAAGACATTGCACATCTGCATAAAATGCGACAACACAAATTCGGAAGCATATGTATCGAAAAAAGGGGTAAAGAAAAGTCCAAGATATTCAGTTCGTAACCTCATGTAATATAAACAATCAAAACTGTCTCACCTAAGAACCCAGGTTTTATCTGATTATTTGATTTTGACGTATTCGCAACACAGAGATACATATCTTTTCGGAAGGGATATTAACATATTTATATTGTCAAATTACTAAATAAAGAGAAAGGAATAACAAAACAGAAAAATAGGACGGAGAAAGAAGAAATGGTATAATATCTTTTGATAAAAAGCAAACAAACTGTAGTTCTTCAAACTTATTTATTCTTCAGTTTTCTTTGAGAATCTTTCTAAATTATCATAACAATAAAATAACTCCTTGAAAATAAACATCTAGATTGACGTTTGATTGAAAGAAAGGGGTCAGAAATATGCAACACATTGCAACATTGTCAGGCAGTTGGTAATCAGAATAGGAGATTTGTTTCGAAACAGGAAAGATCGAGTTATGTTATAGGTTCAAGTGTACATACACACATACACGAATATTTATATATGTATATATGTAAATGACATTGACAATAAAGAAAGATAATACTAAAGAACAATGGATGATTTACAAAATGAGTTAAAATACTAAATAAATATTGATAGAAACAATCATTTTCATCGGCTATTATCTATATAATCAGAGACCCACATGCTCTGTACTGATTCCTGACTAGGTATTTATTTTTCTTATGGAGTCAGTAAAAGAATTTCGCGACTGGTTCGTGAGTAAGTGTAGAGTGACTGCAGCCACGGCCATTCTGACCGGCGGTGCTAGTGGTCAGGACAGCAAATATGGGGGTAATATCGTCACCCCGCGTTCAATCCCGCAGTTCATTATCCCGTGTTCGGGTGACGTGTCTCGTCAGTCGAGCGAGGACAAGTTTTCGCAGGATGACGACGCGCGCAGCGTGACAAGCGATAGCAGTGCTCCTTACTCAGAACGTAACAGTCCTGCGGTTTCTCTCAGTGGATCGTATTCATGCCTCACCTTGCCAAAAAGCCCCGTGATGACCCGTTCGGCGCCGGTTACCCCACGACAGGAACGCAAACCCCGAATCGGAACCCGAAACGACAGACATTCGCTTACCAGTATCGACACTCTCAGGGATGACGGATCCGATCAAAGCATTTATGCTTCGGCCAATCAGTCCACATACTCCTTGCCCAGACGATCACTCGACGTTATAGCCACTAACATCACACCATCTCCCTCGGCTGCCTACCCGACGACGCAGCAGAAGAGCCCAATGCTTACGAGGGGGTTAGCAATGGATCAATTTGGTTCGTCTGTGAGAGATGATTACAGTGGTACTGGTGCTAGCGGTATTAGCGGTGGTGCTTGTATCCTATCTCCAGTACCAGAGAATGGCCGCCACAGAAGGTCTGCAAGCAGCAAGGCCAGTGCAGGGAAATTGACTTTACCCCTCAATCAGAACGGATCTCCGTCAGCCCGTACGACTTCACCCAGAATGGATCCCTTCCCAACTATCTCGGTGTCTTCACCTGGGGTCAGCTGCATGGAAGAAAGCGCCAGTTATCACACTCAGCGTAGCAGATATGCAGCAGGTGACAACAGTATCAGCCCAGGCGCAGTGAGCCCTCACAAAAACAAAGTTCGTGGACACAATTACTTTAGACGACGCTCGTCCCTGTCCGACCTCAACGTGGACGAGGCAAACTACCTATCTGATCTGGCCAGCCAAAGTTCCGGCTGCAAATCAGCTGGACCTTCTCCAACGCCTAGACGCAAATTCCACAAGCACAACTCACCCCTGAGAGAACATAGACCCCTCAACGTAGTAAGCCCCCCATCGCCGGTTTCACCGGTCAACAGGCTCGAACTTCAAACTGACACTCTCGGGAGGAAGCGCTCGGTTTCCCAGCTTCAGGCACATCTCGTGGCCGAATACGGGGAACTCAAGTTTTCATTCCAATACCTTCCCGAACATAAACAATTAAAAATACTCCTAATTCGTGCCGAAAATTTGGGTGGGGACACCAAAGGGGACAGTCATATTAACGCGTTTGCTAAACTAAGCCTTATGCCTGGAAAACTACAAAAGAAAGTGACGGACACGATCAAGCATTCCAGGAACCCTGTGTTTAATAAAGAATTTAACCTCCAAATCTCCCAGCAGGATATTCGGGAGCAGATGCACCTGAAAATAAAATTAATGAACAGACCCAAGAACCGTGTGCCGGAATTTCTAGGAGAAACCTGCGTACACCTGTCTGATTATGATCTGCTCAAAGAGAATAGAATGTGGAAGGACCTTGGTCCTAAAAGCAGCGAAGCGGTAAGTGAAATTAACATTTATATATATATATATTGTTTCTGCTGAGTTTTGCATGTGCAATAGAAAGCTCTTTTATAACTTAGATTGTGTCACAAACTTCTGTTTCAATAAGTTACAAACTTTTCAGGGCATAAAAATATCGTACTGTTTAAACCACGTAGACTTCCGATGCGCATTTATAGTGGGGCGAGGCAGTCACATGTTTTGCTATTTAACAACAATATGTTGTGCAATATGTCTATTATTATATAATGTAACCACTGTCGGTGTATTGGTCTACCTACTCATTTTAAGTGGTATTTGAGGCGAAGATCATCGTCTTACAAAAGGTTTCAAACTTGACTTTACGATTTGTTTCGTCAATTTCAATAACAGATATAATCAAAGTATACACAGACAGACACGCAGACACGCCCATACGCACAGGCACAAACAAATACACACACACACACACACACATATATATATATATATGTATATATATATACACACATATATATATAATTTCTTATTTTAAAAATCAGAGTGAATTTAATAATTTTGTGAAGGAAATAAGCAAAACAAGGAATATTTATCTTAATAATGGATATTTATCTTAATATATAATTTAACATTATATTCGTCATAATTGAATGAAGGCAAAACAAAGAGAAGTAGATTTAATCTTCTGAAAATGAATTAAACATAATATAAAGTTGTTCCTTTGTCATTAACTAAATATATATCAATCCCTTATAGCAAATGATAAAACGCGGACTAACAAACGTCTCCATGTTTTTTCTAGGGAGGGCTGGAGTGTAGGGAGTCTTCCTCTAGCTGAATTAGCTACGATTCGAACCTCTAACCGAACGAACTATTCAATGATCATTAAGTCGTTGATGTGGAATGAAATTTAGATTCGGAAAAGTAAACTGATATTCTGTCTTATATAAATATAATTCATTATTTCTTTGTGTCTTTTTCTACACATCTATCTACTAACTAAAAAAATCAGTTTCTATATCTTTCCCTACTTCTATCACTATGTTTGAATGTGTGTTTGTGTGCGCATGTGTTTGTGTGTGCGAATGTGTGCGCGTGTGTATGTGTGCACGTGTGTGTCTGTATGTGTGTTTGTGTGTGTGAATATTATCAACAACCTCAAACTCTATGAATACACATTATTTCACTATCCAATAACTCTATGCAGATATTTACTAGAAAAACTTTTAAGGCAGAAATCCATATTGTCAGACCACCCAGTGAAGATCAAACTCACCAGCAATGATGAGTTAATACCAATATTTTATATCTGCATATAT
>VCCN01003981.1:4032762-4045383 GCA_006491835.1 Architeuthis dux
GCTGATGATGATGATGATGATGATGATTCTCTACAATGTTAGCATTGCAATATCATTTCTAGTAGTTGCTGCTATTTTTCCCTTTGTGGAAAGTCTTCTTTCCCGGCTATTCTCTTTCCGATAATACTTGGGTTTATATACTTGCCTGGTTTTTATTTCATCTGGACAAAAGATTAATATACGAGATATGTATGGATTTTCTCATATCACACTAGCGAATAATCTTTTGAAATAAAGTTAAAGGACAGATTATTTTTTTTAGCAGCATACACACGGTATTTCATGAATGGAAATGATCTATCTCAATATATATTTATTCGTGTGTTCACGCGCGCGTATCTTTTATATATTTATATTTTAGTTTAAACTAAAGAGAGCGTAAACAAAAATCAGAACTTAGTAAATTAATAAAGAAAATAACGAGATAAGAAAAAAGAAAGAAAAACATGAAATGGGTAGTAGAGGCTATCAGAAAGGGGAATAGTTTAAAACACGCCCGAGCCGAAAATCATACCGGCAAGCAACAGATGCTTGCACTAAAAGATAAAACTGTCGAAAGTATCAAAAGTAGGGACTAGTTGTCAAAAGTAACCGAAGAATACTATGATAATTTATAAGCTTCAAAGAAAGAAATACCATAAACTGATAAGCCGATAGATACTAATGTTTCCAGATACAAGATGGAGGGATGAGTTAGAAATGACAGAGGCTAGCACAATCGAGGTCGTCATAGAAAGAGGTGGGAAAGGCCTTTGCCTATTAGTGGATCTATAATGGCTGCTGCTGCTGATATATATTCTAAGCTGAGCTGAGTTCACCCTAATGTAAAATGGGTGTTGGGAGAAAGATTGTGTTGCGGTAACCTTTCCAATAGAATGGCATGTCTGCCTTAAAAATCACCATAGGGATTTTGTCTATGCTTGATAATTGACCAGTAACGTAGGTAAGAAATACGCAACTAACACAGCCACCAAACACACTTTGGTGTAACAGAAATACGAGAATACGTTTTTAAAAATAAATGTAAAATATAATGATAATGATTATTAAATATGCAAATCATATGTCAGTATATGCAAATGACTGACAAATTTTGCATAAGTTAATCTTGAAATAATAATATGTGAATGTTCACTTTGTTTACCTTTATTAAAAATAATTCTACAATATAGCTAAGAAAGCCTTAAAACGGGGATAAACTATGAAGAAAGGCTCTTTTAGAATAAATTATATACTTGCCTGGTTTTTATTTCATCTAGACCAAAGATTAGTATACGAGATATGTATGGATTGTCTCATATCACACTAGCGAATAATCTTAGAATAAAGATTAAAGAAAACAATGCTCGGATTTTATGGAATAGAAACAATATAAAAGCACATGGTTTACGTGTTGAGAATTCAAGATTGCTAACCAAGAAAGACTTTGAGAAATACCGTTGTAACAGTATATCTTGCTTGTAGGGAAAACTGGATACGGAAGGAGAAACAAAAAAGTGGCATTGGAGTAAGCTAAAAAAGCATTCATATTTTTACCTGGATAAATAAACAACTATCTCACCTATTAAGTAAGGCACAATGATGTATTATTTCTAAGTTATGGAATGGAATTGTACGCTATGGATTACAAACTAAAATGGACCATGAATGCATAAATGTATGAAAAACATCCATACACAAATGAGCATGTTTTTTTCCATGTGCAGGTGTGCGCTTTTATATGAAATAATTTGCATATTGTAAGCTATAAATTTCAGCCAAACGGAATGTGTAATTCTAATATTATATAATTAGTTGCCAACGCTGGGAATGCATTTCGATTGATTTAGGGTTATTTAATATAACTTATTTCACATGAAAACATTACTTAAATAAGCCACAATTACATTCAAAATACCCCCAGCTCTTCTGCTTAATAACAGTAATTTCTGATAGCAGATTTCCATATAAGAAGTGGCACACCTGTTTACTCTTAGGATAATATAGGTTTCAAAATGTTGCGTAATCATGTTATTGTTGTTATTAACATGCATGCATAGTGTGAGTGGGTGCAGCAAGAACATCAACTGCACATGATAGCGTGCAATCGAAGGATGCAGCAAAACGTCTCTCGTGTATGGCGCAGTGTATGTTCATTTTTCGTCAATGGTCATGTGAAGACATCTAGTAGTTTCCACCATACAGGGACATGTTTATATTTCTTACATCGAGGGAAAAAGGAATGTGTATCATTACAACTTTGAGTAGAGAGAGAGAGAGAGAGAGAGAGAGAGAGAGAGAGAGAGAGAGAGAGAGAGAGAGAGAGACTAACAACTTAGAATATTTGGTCATGCCTAATTAACTTTGCCTCACGCTCCGAGGTTAACGTGAGCCGCTGGCCGGCAAAATCACACTCTCTTCTGCCTGACAATGAAAATGGGTCCCATTTTAAGCACGTGTGTTTTTTTGCTCCTCCCCTCGCTAATATATCTATCTATAATCAAATCTTTGATCCGTGGCAAGCCGTCCCTTTCTTCGTCCCTACTTAATTATCTTTTTTCTATAATACATCTGTGCTCCTCACGAAATAACCCATTTGTCACTAAACTATGTTGGCTTTGTCAGCGTCATCATTTTCGACTTATCTTGGACTCCTGCTCTGAATTTTGGTACCATCTTTTCTTTTCTCAGAATTCCTGTCTCTGTTACTCTAGATAAGCTATCCGAATCCAGAATGGGGTATCTTCCTAAAATTCTGAGCTCGAGTTCGACTTTTGACCCAAAATAGCCTAGATGGAAATATATGCTTTTTCTGACCTTGAAAACATTTCGGTGTTCTGGTGTTGACTTAATTACCAATTTTGTTAATGGGGGCTTTAATTAAAACTAATTAATAGGTCCTACCTCTGTCAAAACGTCACAAAAATATGATTTAGGAAGATATGTTTGAGCCACGTTTCTGGATAAAAGGTAATCCGGTAAAATGATGATGTAATTACTTAAAGAAAGGGAAGGATAATTTATTTATTTTTGATCCCAGCGTACCAAGAGAACACATATGCAACACAAGTCGTGCGTCTTAAAGACTCATCTTAAAAGAAGTGAGCAGTTTGCTTTTCGCAACAATCTTGTGAGTATCCTTGACATTTTTTCTATTTGGCCTGTGGGTGTCCTTTTAGGTTGTGTCCACTTCTGCTATTCTGCCTAATATATATGTATCTGTAACTCAAGCTGATGACTTTACCAATCTTTCCGTATCATAATTTCGAGAATACTTGGTGATTCTCGATAATTACTAGACTTAGCTTAGGACGGAACCTAGCCAAATTTAGTAAAGAGTAGTAAATCAGTAAGATTGTGTTGCACTAATCTTCCAAAGTTGCCTTGGGAATGAGCATTAGTAAACCTGGTGATTAGCTGGCTTCTGGCATCAATGGAAACATGTAACTATATCAACCACGAGACAAACCATATACTTGGTGATGTTCTACTTTAATAGGATTTTAATCTAATATTTTGGCTATGATTTAAAATTCAAATGATCTTTTTTAACCTAAAACCAACATTAATATACATGCCATATTTATCTTATGGAGATTGATTTTCTTGCTTGTTGTTTTAAGTATCCAACGCCTACATAGTAGTGATTTGATTCATTCGTACTATGCTAGTTGAATTTAAGTGTGTGATGTTCTTCACTAAAAATCTCTACTGGGATTACGATCAAATCTCTCTGAAAGCACCGGTTTTCGACAGATCACAGAAGTTAAGCAGCGATGAGCCCGCTAAGTACTTAGATGGGTAACCAAGTAGGAACAGCGTGTACTGTAGAAAACCTTAGGCCTGTATGCCAGACATAGCAACGATTAGTAAATAACAACTACCAACTGTATATAATTAATATTACATAGGCTTTTTACTGATATTTTATTATTCTCCGCACAATTCAGTATACCTGTATATAATTGGACAATGTTTATAGTTAGATTTTCTTTCTCATTGAGTAACTCTGGTATGATTGTGGTTGAGCTTGGAAAACGGCAATCTGTATAAAGTGCGGTTGTGTGGTACAGGAATATTGCTGGTCAGTGATTGTGATTAGCTAAATCAGTAGAAGTAGCACCACCTAGTAGTCCAGCACCGTCCCCAACCCACAAACCTTCCTACGGCCTTATGCCACATTTTCCCTTTGGATTTGGATTCCTTTTGAAATTAAATACATTCGGGATCAGAAGAGTGAATTTTCTCTGCTCCTTGGTTGATACCGATTAAAGAGCTAATCAAATGTCGTCTGCCTCGTGGTTAAAACAGTTCCGTATTTTCCACCGGTGTTTTCCATCGTGTTCGAGCCAATATTTCGAGGGCTGATTTTCTTGTCCGGCCCGTCCACTCTATATGAAAGATTAGTGTAACACAACCATCCTCCCCGTATTTAGTTTTTTGACCTACTAAGTATATATCAATGAGTTAATAAATTTGAATATTCGGTCTTGATAGCCTGTGGTTAAACGCTATTTATACCTGGTTTACAATATAAAGAATTCGTAAACAGTTTGACCATCAATTTGTTTATAATTCACTCGGCAGTAATCATTGGTTTAGTGCTGTTAGATTTCTGTTAGTGAAACCAAATTGGTAACATTCGCTTCCGCTCTATCATTTAAGGGAAAACTATATTATCTTGAGTATACACATCAACACAAAAACAATATGAAATCAACAAAAGAAAGATTTGTTAAATGCAAAACGAGGTATTTAATATTCAGCACATTAAATCCTTTCGAATTCAATTTATTCAACTGCTTTAATCAAAAATCAATTTCCAATAAAAGTAAATAAAATAACCGTCACAAACTTAATACACAAAAAAAGAATTTAAAACATTTTTGTTGATTTTTAACCTCGGATCTTATGTTAATATTGCAGTGTAATTGTATTTTTACAATCGGCCATGAAAAAGTTTGCGGCCATGGTGATTTCATTCGAGTCAATTTATATGCATTGATACTAACAGTTAAATAGGATCGATAATTGGTAATTTATTCTGCGGGTAATTCTCTCGTTATATGATTCAAAGCTTGTGCTGAACTATTTCCTCCCTCAATAATTTTCATTTAAGTCATGGATTTAAAAAGGGATTAAATAAAATTCCCAAACAAAAGAAAATATTTTAACTAGTTGTCCGGTCATTAATTTGCTTTAGTCATTTTGTTACATATTCAATCGATTATGTCAATGTTTAATTGGCCAGTGAAGTTCTCTTGTTCATTTAGGCAGAGTTCTACAGCACATTTCCAACTCCCTGAATATGTGAGTCTTTCGCATCTTAAGAAAGTCCATCAAAATAAATGTTCATCATTTACATTGATTTAATGTTATAAAGATAACAATAATGAGAATAAGTATACGAATACCAAGAAAAAAACTCACATTATTTGCCCTAGAAATGTAACCATTGGATTAGTCTTCATGCACAAATATCCGTAAATGTTTCCAATAAGCATAAATTAGATAAACTGTTAAAATATCTAATCGTTTAAGATCATGACTGCGAAATAAAACGACTCATAATGATAGGTTGAAAAGCATTTGGTATGAATAGAGACATTCTGAAGAGCACCTTGCCAATGTGCCTAAAGCGTAAAGTATACAACGGCTACATAATACCAGCCATGGTTTATGGATGCGAAACATCGAAATTAACCAAACGAGCTGAAAACCAACTCAGAATAGCACAGAGAGCCGCGGAAAGAGCAATGCTAGGGATAACTCTAAGATAGAAAAAGATCAACATGGATCAGAGAGAGGGATAGAGTGAAGGATATTGTACAACTAATTAAGCAGCAAAAATGGAGATCGGCTGGTCACCTAGCAAGAAGAGATGACAATAGATAGGGGGAGACTAACCGATTGGTGCCCATGGGACAATAAACGAAGTAGAAAAAGACCAGACACAAGATGGAAGGACGAGATAGAAAGACGTGGCAGAGGTCGTCATGGAAGG
The DNA here is from genome assembly GCA_006491835.1 of Architeuthis dux. NCBI lineage: Eukaryota > Metazoa > Mollusca > Cephalopoda > Oegopsida > Architeuthidae > Architeuthis > Architeuthis dux. The sequence continues at coordinate 4,038,746 of VCCN01003981.1, forward strand.
ATATGGGAAAGGCCTTTGTCCAGCAGTGGACTTATAACGGCTGATGATGATTAATATACACACACGCAGCAATTATTCTGCATGATGGCCATTATTTATGAAGCTTTTTATAACACGTCATATAAATATAATTAAATAGAGGCCAATAATTTAATGCCTATGTAGTCTTCATTCAAATAAGATTCATATAAACAACAGATCCTTTCTATAACTGCTATTATTCTGTCTGATGTGCATTTGCTGACATTAATGGGTATTTATATTTCGTGTGTTCACTCTTTGTACGCAGTTCAGCCTGACATTGTCCTTCTTGGCAGTCAAGCAAATACCTTTACTAAATTCATGGCCGGCAAACATTGTAATTCTATATATTGATACCGCTGGCCTTTCTGATTGTCCCGAATAAAGAGAACACGCATCGTCCTTCCTAGTTGGATATCCGACAACAGCATCTTTGTTTTCAGCAGTTGGGTGCACATCATTTCATCAATAATTAACAAGGCTCTGGCTCAGAACAAAATCGATATTTTACAAGGATACAACGGATAGCAATACTGATTTGCCACTGAATAAACAATGTATATAACAGAAACTGTTATTTGTTGGAGTATCATCCATTTGATAATAAATACAATTTGATATTCAGCAGGAAGGAATTTATGTCTGTATAAACGGGATTTCCTTTTCCTATAACCATGGAGAGAGTCTGATTTCAGATTTATTGGTGCTTTTGGCAATAGAGTATTTAGAAAACATAATGTAACGTATCACACGGATGTTAGGAGAGGGCAAATATTGGGTTTCATTTTGAAGAGAAAAAAGAAGGAAAAATAAATGATATGAACTTAATGGTAATTTTAAACCGTCTAGCTGCCCTGGGATAATAGTTTACAGTGTTGTTATACATCACCGTTCTCTAAGACCTACTGACACGGGATAACTTAAGAAACAACATATTGGACAATTTGCATTTCTAACGCATATACTGCAAGGATTACATCATCTGATACTGTGCAAGCATATATATAGTTATGGTGTTTTCAGTGGTTAACCCTGGTAACACTTCTACTGCCCACAACAGGCTTGCTGCATAACAAGGCGTAAAAGATTCAGCTTGTCTAGTGTAGCGTCGAAATAATTATGCCGTTATACATCGCTGTTAGTCGCAGAGTTTTATTCGGTAGAGTACGGCAACTATCAGAAGTATATAACAGGTAAACCGGGTTAAGGAAAGTACCTAATGATATTACAGTTGGAATAGTTCATAGGTTCACGTTGTGTCTGTCTTTCTCTCATTGTTCGTCTGTCAGTCTAACTGTATTTCTCTTTTTTAAATTTGTCTTTCTCCGTTCTGATTTTTTGGCAAGCATTTTAATTGATTCGATGGCCGATTTGTGAACTACTTACTACTTTTATACGATGGCAGTTCTACAGATATTATGATCGTGTCTCCGAATTCTATTATACCCGTAAATGTCTACGTAAAAAAAGAAAACTATCGATGTGGCCAACTTTTGAATGATTCCTAAGCCGAGGCTAATGACGAGAGTTTTGGCATCTTTATTTGGGAGGGCGTCGCTTGCCTCTTAAAGACCACCCTAGCTGGAAGAAAGAATAAGAACAGAGTGGAGGAGTAGGAGTGAGTATTTTGCGTTGGATGCTCCTGTTCTTCATTCGATAACTTGCAATGAAAACAGCGGTCAGTTACTGACCAACCAAACTACTAAATCAATTGTGTCGAGACTGGGATTTATTGGCGCCAGCACAATAATGAATACCGATGCGCGGGAGCGTGAACTTTACGACTTCGGTGTGATTTCACATTGCTCCTACACATTATTTATAGTCTTTAATTTTCCTCCTCTCTCTTAACATCGTTAAATATAGCATTTTCAGTTTTTACTCCCCCTTAGCATTTGTGCTTTTACTTCTCTGTCTTTGTCGTTATTCTCTCTCTTAATGGACTTGATTTCGTCTGCACTATCGCTTTCTACCTCCTTTCTCTTTCTATCCGCGTTCTTTCCGTATTAGCGAACATGGCAGTCTTTGACAGCAAGGGCAAAACAGGACATTCTATAAATTTTGTCCGAATACATTTAAGGTTATTTTCAGTGTCCACAATTAAAGAAATAAGAGCTTCAAATGTTTCCTTGACCATCCAGATTAGGAAACTTTGAAGACCTCAGCGAGATCTAGATTTCGACGTAAAATCCAAGTAACATTTTTTTTAGCCGGTTTGTACAAAATGTTAAAACAATTTAATCATTTCTAGCGTAACAAAATTAGGAGAACACAAGAATTATCCCTGAATAATTATAATTATAAATATAATGACCCTATTTTATAAGTAACGATTGCATTAACCCATTAATTGCTACAGGGACAGCCCAGTTGCCGTGTTTTAAATGTGGTAGTAACTTTAAATATAAAGGGCAGCGCAAAATAAACTGAATAGCTTGTTTTCCCTGTAAACAATGGGCCCTATACTTCAAGTTACGGACAGAGGAACATAGAAAGCAGAACAAGTCTTCCTTAACTTTAAGTGGAAGGGTACATTGTGTGACTAAACTATTTCCGTCATTCGCAGTTGAGCCATATAACTGCAGTGACTGGAATATCAGTCATTTGCTGTTAATTGGTTAATCCCCGGCTACTGATAATCCCCTGCTCTCTGATTTGCAATGGACAAAATACAGATTAAGAGCAGATATTTGCTAAAACTAATTTCCGGTAAAAGTTGCGAAAGATTGTGGCTTAATCATGCAACGTTTCTCTTATCTCTAGAAATGTATACTTTGAAAGAGGTGGAGTAGCGATGAAGTCAATGGGTAGTAACTAGAAAAGACGAAACTTTGCCTACGTACACCGTGTACATATGTAGTAGACGCTAAATTACGACCGTTATTTTTGTTTCATAGTAGAGTTCTAATATTCTATGAATTTCTTTTATGTGTTTCTTTCATCGAATAGTATTCCTGAATATTTAGAGGTCTAGGACGCCTCGCCGTTGATCAGAGGGTAGCAAACTGATCTTGAAGAGCATTATTAATGCAATGAGTTTTATTTTAAGTAGGTTCTTCACAGCTGTGACCCAGTGTTGTACTAAGCTAGTAAATCTTAGTAAATATAAAAAAACCCAGATCCGAGCAATTGTCGAACAGGGCTGATAAATGTGTTAGACTCAAAGGTCATTGGTAATGATCTCATTCCACATTTGGTGCTGTACGAGTGTGGATTGTCCCGAAATGGCTTTATCTAACTAGAATCTACCAGGGTATGTCAAAAAGTATTGCTACAAAATCATAGAAACAGCTATTAAATAAAACATATCACTATGTGGAGCTATTCTCGACATATCCTCAATTTAGGCCTATACACTGAAGGCTGTATTTCCATCTCTTTATCCCTCCACTGAAGAACACAGCACTCTTCAATTTACAAAGGTTTTGGCATCAAGTAACTTAAATGTTCTTTGGGTTTGGGGAACAAACATAAATCTGAATGGGCAAGATCGGCGCTGTAGGTTGGATAGGATAAGGTTTCCCAACGGAATTCTCGTAGGGCATCCCTTGCTATCATCGGGGAATGAGCAGATACATTGTCGTGATGAGAAAAGATACCTCGGTACAACTTACACTTTCTCGCCAATACAGTTTTCAATTTTCTTAAAACCTTTTCATAATAAGCTCCCGCGATCGTCCTGTGTCCTTCGAGAGAATCTATCAAGATTACCTTCTGAGCTGGGCTTTCTGTCATGAATTTGATTGTCACTTGAGATCCTACGGAAGCCAATGCTTTGAACTTTGCTCTCTGGATCGTATTGGTAGACCCAAGACTCATTACCGGTTACGGTTCGTTCCATACAATAATCTTCATATGCTTCGATCTTACTTAAAAGACTAGCTGATCTTCGCACAGCGCTTTTGACACCCATCGAGCTGAAAGCTTGCTGAAATAAATACATTTGCTTAAAATTGAAAATGCCAAACCATGTGAGATCCTAACTCCAGCAACTATTGCAACAATGGTAATTCGACGGTCTTCTTCCACCGGTTTCTAGTTTTTTATCATTCGTGGAGGTAGACGGCACCCCTCTCTTGACTCATCTTTGTTTTAATGTTTGATCTAAAAACTGTTGTTCTCTGTGAGTCAGTATCCCTGTAGGCCTGTTGAAAAGTTTCAATGATTTTAGAAGATTTCCACTCCAGTTTTCTTAGACATTTGTTATTACCACTGGCCTCAATATAGCCTTTTGCCATGGTACGAACAGTCTCCTTTTTACGAACGCACCATAACGAGACAATGGCAAGTGTATCAATAAGATAACTTGTCTGTAGCCTATCCATTGATCCTAGGGACATGTTTAAGCCCGTTTTGTTTTGGATAGACTTGTCCATGTATTTCCGTGCATATAATCAGTGCGCCACTCTACACCCCTTTAATAATACCGTGTAAAAGATTATAAAATCATATAATTTAAAAGAAAAAGCAAGCCAAATGTTTAGAATACATACGTCAAGCTTAATGTTCAACATCACAATTCAGTGGCCGGGGAGTCATCCTTTTGTTCGAATACATCTTAATAATATTTTCTGCTGAACGGCTGGTCAGCGTAGGAGGAAATAGGTTATAGCGTAAAGGTCAAGTTGCGGGCAACGATGAAATCACAAATTCAGCTCTGGCCGAGCTCGTAACCATACCCTTACCATTAAAAGAAAAAGATCAGATTAAACGCTGATTAAAAAAAACATAAACTTTAGAAATCAATATATCTAGATAATTATCTTCTCTTTACATCTGCATGCTCACCTTTGACAATTGTTGAGTCAGCTTTGTATAAAATATTATTTTAAGAATCTAACAGTGCAGCTATTGGCTTTCTTATTCTGTACGTTGATTTGTGTATCCCTTTGGCCTTACATCATTTATATCCCTAAATACTTCATTCTTACCCACACGAGTATTTAAAAAAACAACTTCTTTCACAAGTTCGCTTAAATTTCAAACATTAGTATGTATTTGCCTCCCGACGAGGGCAAATATGACACAGAGTCGTGTTTAATGTGGAAAAACCTCACACATGTTTGGGTAGAGGCAAAAATTACTCAGGCCCGCGGCCTCTGTCATGACTTTCCTTTTTAGTGTAATGGAGAGATGCTGTTCAGGGGCTGGATTCACCAGGCACCAGATATATCTGCACATATTTGTTATTTTATCGGCTCTTTATCGATACATCATCTCTTTTGAATTACCGACCAATGTGAAGAGACGTGCTAAAACTATTCTTTTCTTAATTGTTTTAGCCAGTGTAAAATACTAATGAATTACTCATAGCCAACTTTAACCACCTTAACCGGCAAAAACAAGTAATCTATCCTTTAGCTGGTTCCGTTCTTTTGCGCCATCTAAATACTAGACTTCGGTGGTTCTAATCGGTATTTCTTTAATACATTGAAACACTTTTGGGCAAAACCAAATCCGTGTGTAGAGATAAAAAGTTTATAATGATCCATTTATCTTTCAACTTGTATGAATGTGAAATAATGATGTTCGAGGAAAATTGATATTTTATGTATTTATTGAATTCGTTTAAAATTGCTATAAGTAGAAAAGAAACCTCCAGATATGCATACTTTACATGCTAAGACGCGTAAAGTTAATGCTGGAGTATTTGAACGTGTGTATTGATCCGTCAATACTTAAAATATCAAACTAATCTTGTAAACTAGATATGAGATTCAGATATGCATTATAAAGTTATTGCACAGCGTCATAGCTATAGTTTAAATTGTCTTCCACTTAGTCTTAGACATTTTAATTTGATTTGTCTTTGCTTGTAGGGCCGTCGGACAGTTCGTAATGTTTAAATATGTATGTTCATACACTTTTCATTCATATTCCATGGGTCTTGAAATTCTCAAGCTAGGTCTTGGTACGTCTTTCTGTGGTTTCCCATGGCGTGATTGCTTGTAAAACTAAATCAGTCATTTTGTATGTTTATTGTATATGTTGTCGCTAACAATTTGCTTTTACTAGATAGTTTAATGAATATTATAAGGAAAAACCGTTTGATTTTGGCATCATCATCATCATCAGCATCATCATCAGCAGCATCATCATCATATTTGTACTCATTGAGTTTTCACACCAGATCACAAGAGATCGATTGAGAGCAGATCTGTTCAATACTCCAGGACTAACGTTAGCATTCTTGTTGATTTTAATAATGCTGTCGTCTGGCTTGCCAATTCTTCCAAACTCTTTGCAAGTCTCTTCAAGATTGTTCCAAGCACACCAATAATGATGAGTGCACCTTACTTTTCAATTCACTCGCAATGTCTAGAATGTTTTTCATTTAAAAACAATTCCCCATTCTGCTAGAACAGCGACACATTTTCTTCTTCTGCTTAAGGATGACTAGATCTGATCTTCTGACCCGGTTTGGGTGATCGTTTGAATTTCAAATTCCCATAACACCAATTATCAAATGGGATATTTTAAAAACTGCTACCCGTGCTTAGAAGAAAAAGATTAATATAATTTGCTTCTCAAATAATCATCAAACTTTAAATAAACAAAATGAATTAATTGCAAAATGCTACCATAACAGAAGATTTCGATTAACATATCTAAATATG
>VCCN01003981.1:4047049-4059763 GCA_006491835.1 Architeuthis dux
ACCATAAGCGAGCGACCAAACTAGAACAAAAGTAGAAAGCCGCAGAATTATAATTAGAAATATAATTTTACCTAAATATAGGCACCCTTAGACTTTGTTAGGAGGTACCCTTGTTGACTCCGTTACCGTTATGGTGCTATACAACCATGGAGGTCATATAGTTAAAAAGTACAAAAATATAATACAAAATAAAAATTAAAAATATAATTACATAAACAACCGACTAGTACCTAATGAGGTGCAAATGGGCGGAGTGGATGATCTTTAAAGAGTGAAAAAATAAATTTAAAATTAATGTAAAAAATAAAGATAGGAAATAAATTAAAATAATAAAAAATTATACCAAAAACAACTAGACAAAAAACGAAATACACAAAAAATACACAAATAATAAAAAAAATAAAAATAAGAAATAGCAGTAGTAACAGAGCCAAACTCTAGATAAAGAGCTTAAGCCAAACAGAATATAAGATAACATTTCTGACCGGAGACTAAAGGGACTATTGCTAAACCATAAATTAATAAGATGTTTAGAAAGTCATTACCCGGATTAACCAGTCAGAACCATAAAACAGTAAGATTAATGAGGAACACAGATAAAAACATATAAACACACCTAAATGAAAACATAAATACCCATTGGAGGGACCAAAAAGCCAATCACATACATAAAATACGCACACATACATACGCACATTTATATATGTACATGCACATACATACACACATTTATATATGTACATACACATAGATACACACATTTATATATGTACATACACATACATACACACATTTATATATGTATATACACATACATACACACATTTATAAACAGTAAAATTAATGAGCCGACAAAGATAAAAACATACAAACACGCCAAAATGAAAACATAGATACCCATTGGAGGGACCCAGCAGCCGATCACATAATAACTAAATACATAAAACACGCACACATCAAGCATTGGACGAATCAACTAGCCACCTAGAAAACATAAGCATAAGTGTATCATACATCCAATATTACATATATATATATGCAAACACTACTTCTGTTACGTCTGGGACATCATTAGTGTCTAACGGAGTTTCAGTTTGTGGTACCTTTTTATTTCATAGACCTTTTGGAGAATGCAGGAGATGTCTTTCACAGAGGACTAGCACAGCTGTTCACACAGTGCGTACGAGAAAGAAAGGTACCTCAAAACTTCTGTCTTGAAACAGTGATCCTACTACAAGAAAGGAGATAATCGTGCCCTCGGCAACTATCGCACTATTAAATTATTACCTAACATATATAAAGTATTCACAAAATAATTACAAACACACTAACAGGCACTCTAGATGAATATCAACCACGCGAACAGGAAGGCTTCATGAGTGGCTATTCAACAATAGACCAACTACACACTTTAAATCAATCAATCGGAAAAGCATTAGAATACAACAAACCACTTTGTTTGGCTTTTGTGGATTATGAGAAAAACGTTTGACTTGGTAAAATAGATGACCGTTTTCAAATCAATGCTAGAACTAGGTATTAATGAGAATCTCATACAAGTCATTCAGAACATATACAAAATTGGCTCTGCAATACTTAGACTACATGAAGATAAAAACAAGATAACGATCGGAAAAGAGTGAGACAAGCGGATACACTATCACCTAAACTATCTACATCGAGCCCAGAAAGAGCCTTTCGGAAAACATAGACGGATAATATTTGAACAATTTAATATTCGCTGATGATGTTTCAATGACGCCAGAAGCATTGGATCAGTTACAAAACAAAAAGTAGGGTTAAAAGTGAACAGAACAAAGAGAAAGGTAACGTTCAACAATAAAGCCCCGAAGAAGACCATAAGAAAAGAGGGTGAGGTTTTAGAAGAGGTTGGGGAATACGTCTAGCTAAGTCAGCTAATAAAGATAGAGAAAGATCATGAAAGCGAAATAAAACGAGTACATTCTATTTACTCTAAACATGCTATTTTTTCTTTCATCAACAAATCATTGGGTTCTATTGTCAGTATTCCTTATGAACTAAATAAGAAATTGTAGTATGCAATAGTAACTGTGTAATATGCTAATGGAAGGGGAGCTTAATAATTAAAGTTCATTACACTTTTTCGTTTTATTTAATAAAGAAAAAATCCGGGATAAATCTTAGTCTAAGCAAACATTGTAGCTATGGGTGAATGCGTATATGTATGCACTCGTATGTGTGTGTGTGTGTGTACAATCTCTACGCTAAGGTTTCTTTAGCGGGAGTAAGGAAATCTTTGTTGAAGCGGGTGTGTCTGCATGTATGCCCGTGTACGAGAAATTTAAAACACATGTAGGTATATATGCGTAAACGTGTGTGCGTGTGTGTAAAGGTTTCACACATTAAGGAAACCCTAAATGGACATTAGGTCACTGGTCAAGTGCCGATAGGAATGGCTCTTGACTCCATATGTAACCTTTGGCCATTAAGATAGATTTAAAGGCAGCTAAAAAGAAAACGCATTTTCAGAAACCGAAGAGGGAAATAAATAAATAGAGAAAGGGTAAGAGACATGTGTAGATCCGAGCGGAAGCGAGGGAGAAAGGCTAGTGAAAGTGTGCGGCAAGGATGTAGGAAGAAAAAAGACCAATTTGGTATAAGAAGACATACTTTGAATGAGTGGAACAGTTAGCAGCCGTGTCCGAGGCACGTGTGCATGCCGGGGTCGCAGCTAATTAGGCGTAGCGAACGAGACATGTGATACCTTAATCTCTCTTAACTTCACTCTCTCTCTTCCCTCCTCTCTGTTGGATTTATTCTCTGACGTATTTCTTCATAACCCAAGCAACTTGTTCATTTCTTCCTCGTCCATCATTTTCCAACGTGCATGTTCTGTTTACCTACATATACATACAAGTGAATTACGTAACAGCTGTACTTCTCACAAAATGAGCAGTCCAGGTCGTCGAGTTTGGTCAATAGTAGATTATAACAGTTTTTGTTTTCGTCATATATCTGAGATAGATTCGTAAATGTTCCAGATATCAAATACGTAAATTGCAGGCTTTAAGTAAGCGAATTTCGTAGCAGCATAGCTTGTATTAGCCAAACGCCAGTGGATGCGAATACTTTGGTTTCCTTTTAAAATGCATTTTCCCCAAACATTCCGACTTTGATATAACCCTTTGACATTTAATTCGCTCAGAAAGCTGGAAGAACAGTAGCTGATTTGAATGAAATTGGCACGACAGAGGCGAGCCTCTTCATGAATAATTTGCTGTTGGTAGCAAATTGACATCGAGCCAAATCTTTCAAACCGAGCTAGAAGTACGGCACTAATATTCTTGTCATTTAGTTGGAGTTGAAAAGATGTAGGTTAGTTGAAAGGAGGGGTTGGCAAATACGGTTAACTAAGACACTTCCGGTTTGTTAGCAGCAGACTTGGGTCTTCGGCATTAGCACTTTCTTCATTTTACATTGGATTGCAAGTGTTGCATGGCGCATATATGCACCAGCGCAAACTCATTCACCGGTCGATAATGACATGTATATATATATATACATAGTAAAACATAAATTATATATCTTGGGAGGACAACCCATGCACACACAATGTTACACCCATCAAATCACTCTTATGCGCGCACATACATATCTATCTATGGTAGACGTGATGAAAAGATGTTGAAAGGAAAGATTGAAAAAAGCGCATACGTCTCAAACATATTTATTATCATGAAGATAAGACTTTATGCATTTCGTCGTTCCGAATATTTCGACTTCCCGGCATGGATAGCTTCACTTTTCTGCAATGTTCAAATTTCTTCTGATGAAGTCATTCGCAACGGCGAAATGCATAAAGGCTTATCTTCATGATAATAAATATGTTTGAGACGTACACGCTTTTCTCAATCTTTCTTTTCCCCATTGTCTAATCACATCTACCTTTCTGTCGGATTCCCTTACATCCACATAACATATCTATCTATCTATCTAGATAGATAGATAGATAGATAGATAAAGGCTAGGATTTGGTTACTGATTTTCAGGGCAGGCATGTGTCTACCGCTTGGAAATTGCGTTCCCCAAATTAGTGATGTAGCGTTATATCAATCCGGTCGGATATCCGGCGCCGCATTCACAACAAATTATTACTGTCATCAGTTTCAAATTTTAGCCAACAAATATTTTTTTAACAGACATGGATTTTATTTTTTTTACTTTGGAATCCGACGGATTTGGATATCCAATTTTTGTGAATCCGGCACCGGATATCCCACCGGATTGATATTCCGGTACATCACTACCCCAAATACCCTCGTAAACCACGCGTCTTATAAGCCAACAAAATACGGTAAACAGACGAAGATGGGTTTAAACCTTGGTTACACAAGATTAATGGGTTTAACTGGTGCCAATTTCGTTGTTAAAAGGCATGAACCTAAACTTGTACTGCGAGGAGTCATCTTAACCTACTTGAATCATTAACGCAGCACGATGGAACACGAAATAAGCAAATGACGGCGATACTTTAATTTTAAATTTTCCATCCATCTCTAAAACAGGACTGTGATCTCACTTGGAAATCTGCGACGGCGGAGGTAATCTTTTCGAGATTTATGGGACATATATATCCAGAGGTATCTATGATTGCTTTTAGGCCCCTTTTAGATGTATACTCGGACGTATGTGTCACGAAGAATAAAGTAACTGAGATTTTACCGGCTTTTGCAACAGCAAACATTGACGTCATCATTATATGAAACCCACGCAGAAATTGGATCGTATTACATGACTGAACAGGAAAAACGTGTGGGCTCGGTGATCTGCTGATTCCGTATTTTTCGTCTGTCCTCGGATAAATGTCTAATGGGATAAATCCCATCATGATTTTGGTTCTTCAAAACATGGACATTCTTTTCATTTACTAATAGTTTTCTTTAACCATTTAATATAAATTAACTCGTTTTTGACTTTATACCCTTCTAGAAATTCAAGAACTAAGCTCCTTAAATTAATCTCGACAGGGTTAAGCTATTGTGTTACATATTGTGTTTAGAACGTAGCGTTAAAATGGTTAACAATAGAAAATGAATACGTGTCTGCATCACGAAAATGAATAGATCTATCTTATTCAGATGACATAATACACGATTCAGGTAAATGACGAAAGGGGAAAACGTGAAGATATTGTTACAAATGAAAAAAATCTGCCTCTGCCTGGCAATCGATAAAGTGACTGAAAATTGTTGCCAGACTAAAATACATTGATAAAACCACGTATTAAATATTCTATCCATTAGATTTTATTACAATTACCGGCTATGTCGTCTAAGCACCCACGCATGCAATATACATAAAAAACCACTCTGAACGTTCACAAATGCACAGAATCTGGAATGCATATATACGCAAGCATATATATACGTTTTTTTATACGCACACAAACAAACCAAACCTTAATTTATTCACCCAAAAATGTCTTATTTTCTCCTCCGAACTATGCACAATCAATTAACTTTATCGAGTTTTCTATTCGTTTTAGTACAATTAACAGCTAAGTAGGCTAAGCACCCACGCATGAAATATACATAAAAACCTATCCCTAATCCATTCACACAAAAATGTCTGATTGTCCTCCTTCGAACTGTGCTAAAAAATAGGTTTTTAGAGGGGGGTTCAATATGCAATGCTAGTTCATGCTAAATTGGTCACTAGTTTGTGCCAGCTTGTTTTTATTTTTAAATTCAGACATTTTTAGTGATCACAGCCCCCAAAAAGGTGAGAAGAGTAACTTATTGATTGATCACCCATTTTCCCAACGTTTTAATTGATCACCTCTAACACAGCAGTGATTCATAACATTTCTTTTTTTTCCTACCGTATTAGGATATTATGTTTTCTTTTTTCCTGCAAGCATTTATGGTAATGACCTGTGCCGACTGTACCGACTGTTAGAACATCCGGGCTCCCCGCTCATGTTTCGCTGTGCCAGACACTTCGCATACGGGTACTTGGATCATTTCTTAGGATGATATAAGTGGCCGATTATGAGGAGTGCAACACAATTCGCTTTTGGCTGCGGTCAGAAGAACGTCGTTGTTGTAAAGTGAATCGAGAAAAAAGTGCGTTTTCCGGTGTCGTGCTGGAAGAAGTTCCCCCCGAAGAGGTGTCCTGTGAAAGAGACTTTCTGCTCTGCGGTCCTCCCGTTTTAAAGAGACTGTGTGCCTTACGGTTCTCACATTTAAATAGACCTTTCTACTACACATACACATGACCTTTATCGACAGTGCAATTGATGTGACAAACTCTTCCACCTTGATTTTATTTCAAGCTGATATTGTCAAGAACTAGGAAATTCGTCATACTAATAAGTTACATTTAGTCAAAACATTTCTTATTTATCTCAACTTCCCATTTAGATTACATAGTTATTTGTTAAACTAGTATGACAATTTGGAAGATGTATACTTGGCGGATTCTATGTCCAAACTAATACACATAGTTATGTGTGTAATAAGGCATCGATAGTGAGGCATACTTGATAATGGATGGTTTAAAATAGTGTTGTTAGCTTTACTATAACAATCCGGTTTTCCAGTGCAAGCTAGTCGGAGGCAAATAACACTGAATCAATCATTGGCCAGAAGGCAGTATTACTTGCGAAATACAGCTGCAGACCAAAGGAAACAGGAGAGTCGTTAATGGAAACATCTCCTTCTTCCAATTATAATCCTTTGGTGGCTTTGCAGCATTGAATTTATTTTCTCCTTGGAAGATTCCCACAGGTGCAGTATTCACTTTCTCAGACTTGTACCTCGAAAACATTCAGAACACAGTGTTATCGGGGAAATAATCCTCTTTCATGCTGGAACTGGATGAAGACACTCTATAAAGAGTGCACAAACAGTTGGTGAGATGAATGCATGTGGCATTCGTCTCATTTGTCAAATAGACAACAATTCGATAAAGGAGAATTGCATCAGATGTCCATGGTCTTTCATCCATGACATCAAGGAAAGTTTTTTTAATTATCGCATCAGTTTCTATTGAATTGGAACGGAATAATGACTGTATTTCTCTAATCCATATTTGCATACTTGCATACTTGTCAATATAACACGATAGGTTTTATTTTGTTCGCATTTCGTATATCTTTCTATTATGTCGATCTCTCTCTCTCTCTCTCTCTCTATATATATATATATATATATATATATATACGTGGGTGCATGTGTGTGTGTTTTAATGTGTGTTCTCATCATGCTATCAACGTATGTTTGTTTTTGAGGAAGTGCGCGTGTCTCCGTGTCTTATTTACTTTTTCTATCACGCTAACGTGTAGCACTTCTCGTAAAGCATTCATTTTGTGAGAAATTTAAAACACTGAATTTAAAAGTAAATATTTATAGCTGTTAGAATCACAGACATTTATAGGCGCATTCTTGAACAGATAAAAAGCAATAAGCATATACAATTAAAGATTAGTCATAGCCCAAAGAGATCCTTGTAGGATTGAAGCATGCAGTGAAAAGTTTCACAAAATATCATTCAATGGAGAAGTACAGAAGTGAAATATGTACAGAAGATTTCGCAAATACAGGTATCTACACTTTTGACCGTGTTTTACAAATAGCCAACGGTTCTTTATCCATAGTATCATACGTACAGCTAAGCGTAGAATATCTGCTTCTAAATATACGAGTATATCACTTGCATATGTTGCCCAGTGGTTAGAGAATATATTTATAATAAGTACTTGAAAGTACTTAAAGGATAAATATTACAGTGACCAGTGAAGCATAACAGGCAGGGCTTTGTAGTATTTCTCCCTATCCCCTTTCTTCGATTTAACAAAAAAGGACACAGTACTTACTGATTTTATCAACACTTTTGTGTAAATGTATTGGAAATTGCACAATAAAATATTGTTTTAATGCCCACGAATATTATTTAATTTATTTTTTTAATATTATTATGACATTTATTATGACATTGAAAATTGCAGAATTAATAAAATAAAAATGCTTTTTTAAAAATTCCCAGAATTTTTAATTCTTATATTAGACCGGGGTCTGGTGGAGGTAAGTACCACCCGAGGCTGGAGTAATTGGGGTTAGTATTATTTTTTATTCCTAATGGAGGTATATACATATGGATATCGCTTTCCAACAGTGTACCTTGCAATACTGTATCACCAAACATGATCAAATCTTCTTTCTAACGATACCCTTATGTTTATACTTCCATTAAGGACAATGTCCACCATCTGAAGCAATAGGACTGCGTACTAGAAATGTCATCGAAAATGTTTTATGCAAATGAAAGAAGACATCCTAAGGAACATTTTGGTACCCTATTTATAGAGTTCTGGAAGTGCTGGGTGCACAGGGCGTCCTGTTTGGCCCCCGGACTATTTTACCTAATAGTATGACATGTCTGGGTTAACCCCCCACCCTTCGCCAAACGCACCCGCAGATCCCTGTTTACCATCGCATTTCTGAATACCCACATGTTAACCTATTTGAAAATACTAACCCCAATTTCTCCGGCCTCGGGTGGTAATTTCATCTACCAGACCCCGGTCAATATTTATTGAAAACGGGAATTCAATTTTAATGGCAGCTTTCGCTGACTTGAGAAGAACAGATACTACACTTCGATCCTAAACAAAATGCGGGAAATCGCTGGGGCCCGAAACTCGGATAGTGACGGAAAATATATATTAATTTAATTTAATTCTGTGTTGTCCTTACTGTCAACCCTGTTGGTTATTCCCCCCAAATGTGTCAAATGAATGCTCGTTACCCTGGAATACTGGTGGTATGCGAGATTGGAAACATTTGACATGACGAATCCAAAAGCATGAAGAATCTCATAATCACGTCAATTCTTGTGTTGTTTATGAGCAGTGGCGGAAAAACAATAGATTAGAGGATGTCTTACAAAAAAAGCTATTAGAAGCGCAAGGTTTTAGAGAGGATTTTTAATGTCACAATGATGTTAGCAACTTGGAATCTTGTTTTCCGTGGAACGAGTGACAAACTTACGGCTCAAAATAAAGGCAATTTTCTGTCTATCATATAACTACTAGCAAAATATAATCCAGTTTTGGACGAACTATTGAAGTTACCGGAAGGTTCTGTCAAATATTTAAGTTCTAAAATTCAGAATGAGTTTATTTCTTTATTGCCAACTGAAGTTCTGAGGGAATTAAGAATGACCAGAAAAATGCCCATTTATTTGTCAATAATCCTAGACACAACACAAGATATTAGTAAAACTAATCAATTAAGCGAAGTTTTTCGCTATGTTAAATTAGTATACGATGATGAAGCCAAGCCATCAGAATTGAAGGTTTGTGAAGTATTCACCTTATTTACTGAAGTGCATGATCGGTCGGTCAGTGGACCTCAGAAAAAAAGTAATCGAGTCCATGAAAAGAAAAAGGGCTAGATATACAGAAATGTCGCGGGCAAGGTTACAATGGTGCAGTTGTCACGAGTAAGGTCTATACAGGTATTCAAAATATGATTCTCGACATTGCTCCTCATGCATAGGTTGTACATTGCGCTGCCCACGATTCGAATTTAGTTTTGAAGGATGCAGTGGGTTCAAACTGTAAAATTGCAAATTTGTATGAAGTTATTGAAGATGTGTATTACTTTTGTGGTCATAGTATAGTTCGCTGGCATGCACTTCAGAGCGCATATGATACCGAAGGATCGACATGCACAACACTTCCAACAAGATGGCCAAGTAGATGTCCTTAAAGTGCGATTCATATACTCCTCACCAGCAAAAATCCAAGGATAGAAATGTAGCAATGGGACTCAAGAAAAAATTAGAAAATTAAAATTCTGTCTTACTTCTCGTTGTTCAGTCTAAAATATAACAAATAATTAATATTTCGTCGAAGTCTCTGCAGACCGAAAAGATGGATTCCGCAGATAGTTTACTGCAAATTGCACTGTGTAGTATTGTTGACCTGAGTAACACGTTTGAAGAGCTCGTCACAGAAGCCTCTAAAATTAGTGCTAGATGGGGGTTGTCAAACCAATTCTCAAGTAGTAGGCCACATAAGATCAAAAGACATTTTGACGAATTGGCCAAAGATGAAAGATTCAGTGACCCAGAACAGAGTTTTCGTGTCACTGTTTTTACCCCCATGATGGACAATCTCGTCTCACAGTTAGATGCACGATTTAAAGGGATGCATTCAATTGTGGAGGCGTACAAGGTTTTACAGCCAACGTTTTTATTAAATTCCACAGAGGGAGATATTTTTTAAAAGCGCCGAAGAACTTTCAAACAGATTTTCAGAAGATATATCTCCTTCATTCTCTTCTCAACTTGTAAGAGATACGTTTAGAAATCAACTTTCAAAGATGAACGATGTGAAATAATTGGCTGATTTCTTGATATTAGACAATGTTGCGTTATCTTCCAGTTACCCTAACCTTTGCACGGCATGTTTTATGTTCCTAACGATTCCAATGACTGTAGCAACGGCAAAACGCTCTTTTTCCAAATTAAAACTTATTAAAAACTACATACGTGGGTCCATGGCACAAGATCGACCGAGAGGTCTGGATTTGCTTTCAACAGAAAAATGATATCGCACAAACAATAGATTTCAATGTGATAGATGACTTTGCAACCATAAAAGCAAGAAAGAAAGAATTTAAATAATAAACATTTACATCATATAGGTAATATATCATGTGTGACTAAACAAGGGATGTTTGCAATAATCTGTTTTGTGCAATATTTTCAATGAGGAATTAAACTGTTATGTTTCATTTTATTATATCCAAGAATACATTGGAAAGTTGGTATGGCTATTGCCGACTGCACAACTATAACTGTAGTCATTCCGATTTGATTGTTCCCCCCTAATCGGACTGGTTCACGATACTCTCGACACCTTGAATCATGAATGAAAGAAATGAAGATTTGGAGAATCATTTATTCAACACAAGCTTCCTCGGATCACTGCTGAGTCACATGTGACGGATCAGTGATCAGTCACCCGAGGAAGCCTGAGTGAGAAACTACTGGTAAATAAACGATTCTCCGAATTGTCATTGTTTTCGTTCTTTCGGAAATGTAGCCAAGTATTTATCATCACCTTGAGTCATGTACTACATTTGATGTCGAATGGAGTTCGACAAGGCATTAAGGTGCAGGTTACGTCACCGGATTACGAACATGTAACATGGAATGTGATGACTCATCAACCCTGCTCATCATGTCAAAGATTATTATACTGAACGTAAGTACCTGAATTGAACAGGTTTCCAGATTTCACCTTAAAATGTTTTTGTTTTTTAAAAGTTTTTAACGCTATCCTTTTAATTTCCCTCTGCGTCACTTTGGCACAACTTTGTTAAGAAAACTGTTTTTTTACGAAAAGTATATTTCAAGGAGTTTGCCCCGTGTTCCCCTCGACTCAAGTTACAGCATTGTTGACTTGCATTGTTGGAGCCATCGTTCGCTGTTTACTTCTTTTGTCAGTGGTCGATATTCAAATTTAAGAGCAAATAATGCTGTCGTTTCTGGATACTTTCTCACTGGCAAGTCTACTGTGAAGCAATAGAACGGAAAATGCGTGTTATTTTGCAAATCGGCTTTTGTACTTTACTGCCAGCAGCCTGGGAAATAGCAGAAATAGAATTGGAAATAATTGTAGTGTGCATGCGTGTCGGCGTGTCTATTTGGTTATCCTTGAATACAATCATTAGCACAGCGGGAACATAGAATATCTCAATTTGTCAGACAGAATTCCTGAAGAAAGAAAGTTGCTGGTCGTGTATTGGTCAGTCCAGGTCAATCATACTGGCTTAAGCAAGAAGGAACAGCCAATAAGTGTTTGCAGCTGCTAGAATGGATATTTCTGATATGATCCCATTCCCGGTGGCAGAAAGTCCAGCCACTACATAATACATTCGTCGATACCTTTTCTCTCAGGGCCAAGAACACACTCTTCCTTATTTTGCGATGGCAGAGTTATCATCTTCTCCATACCTGAAATAAGGATTTTGCTATCGATCTGAAAAACAAGAACATTTTAACCATTAATTTATCTATAATCATAAGAGCATGTCAAGTGTCTTCAGCTTAGATAAGACAATACCATGTAGTTATTGGTTCGATTTTAAGCCAACCAAACCCGCTCTTCATTTGTTTTATTGAAATTTCACTACCTCACAGTATCGTATCAGTGACTGATGGGAATCTGGCGCTACACAATAACCAATGATCATTATTATCAAAGGCATTCCACAACACCTTCAATGAATTCAAGTTCTGACAATGGGTATAGTTAGATACTCGCAGACACAAGGGGAGGACACTCACTCATAAAAAGATTATATTTAGTTGTTGGTACAAGGACAGAGTTATGGAGCACCGAGTGAAAATTAAAGTCGCAAGCAATGTATTGCAAGACTAGCTCAGTAACCCTTGCTTGACAGTAAGTGTTTTCATAACGAGATTATAATAGAAAATGATTTACATGCATTCTTAACTGGCATTGTATGAAAGCGGGGATTCCCAGCTTTCCCCAGGAATCAAATAACCCCGGGCTGGTCCACACACACTTCCGCATACAGCTTCATTTCCTCGTTAATGTTGTCAACTTTGCTTGAGGTTTGCTTTTCCCTGTCATCGCCGGGATTGCCTGCTATTATTAGTAATTCTTTCTTTTTTTAATTTTTTTATTTTTTAATT
>VCCN01003981.1:4103389-4113394 GCA_006491835.1 Architeuthis dux
AATCACCTACAGACACATTAGGGCGCCTAACGTTGTGCAATGATTAACAAGTTCGTTTTGCAAATCAAGTCGCTAATGTAGTGAGTTCGATCCTTACCGGATCTTAGTAAATAACGATGCACCAGAGATTATTAAAGCATGCAGACACGCTGGCAAACGTTCTGAAGGTTCAGAGACATGACATATATTTTTTACATTTACGGACCAATACACGTGTATAGGTATGTGCGAATAATTATAAATATAAGAATATATATCAAATATAAGAGAATATGTGGACTTAGCATTCGCTTGTTACCACACAATATTGATTATCACTCGCATTAGTGCATATGTGATACCAACGCACATACAAAGATGCATCAATAAATCCATAGCCTGACACAGTCATTAGCTCTGAAACGTACACATCGCTCATTTCTCTATTTCACGATCGTTTTTATGGCACGAATATACTTATGGTTCCCTATGCCGACAGTATGCCCTTCAAAAAGTGGATACACGATTTAATCCGCTCGTTTCGTAATCGCTCACACTGGCACCGAGCAAATATAAGTCCCCAATTAATAAATGTCTTTATAATTATCATATTCTGTCGGATATACAAATTATCCATTCTTTGATTCTCATATTGTCAGCATAAGGAGCCACAAGTATATTCGTGCCATAAAAGCGATCGTGAAATAGAGAAATGAGCGATGTGTACGTTTCAGAGCTCCTGCCTTCCATGAGTAGTGCCTTTAGCTCAGTGGTTAGATCAGAGCGGCGTATAGGCTGCTATCAAGGTGGACGCGGTTTCGATCCCCGCACGGCGCTCGTTTCTTTATTTATTTACATGATTTAGGCCGCAGTTTCGCCATCGCTCACATGTCGAGCAAATATATGTCCCCAATTAATAAATGTCTTTATAGTTATCATATTCTGTCGGATGTAAACATTATCCATTCTTTGAATTTCATCTGCTGTTTGTCATGGAACCGTTTCGAGGATTTAAAAATAAAACAGTCATTCTACCATTATTCCCAGCCCTGCTGATCAAGCACCACTTTCCTCAAGCTATAATTCTAATAGTTTTAGTTAGTATATTTTCCTACAAATATATATATAATTGAAATATCTCCCAAAACGTATTATCGTACTGCTCGATGAAGTGGTGTTTCTTTATACACAATAGATTGTCAATAAATTACGGGAATAATTGAGAATTTCTTTTAGCTTTATCTAATAATTTATGAGGTGAATATTATGTTAAAAATGGTCTTGAGATAAAACTGAGACTGTGTATAAACATTGTTATATATCCTACAGGAATCGGGAACCGATATCTTTTCAAAGGATATAATCAAAGTTAATATTAATTGGAACATCGCAAAACGATTCATTGTAATATACATACTATCACAATGATAGATATTTTTTAAGCCTAGCAGCATATTAGCATGGTCATATTAGGGGGCGGGTGAGTCACTACACAAGAACATGCTCGCATAGAAGTGTTCTACTGCAGTCGCCTATGTAAGTACATATAGAAGAACATACACCTACACGCCCATTGTCCGCATATAAGATATACACTTATCTCTGTTTAAGAGCATCTATCTTTTCTGGGTATGAATAAAAAAAAGACTAAGAGGGAGAGAAAAGGGAGACTTAAAATGTATAAAGTTTCAAGCAGAAATACAAAGTTATTCTCAATCAGTCAATATATTAAAATCGTAACCCAAGGAAAATATGCACAGAAACGTATTACTCTAGATGGGTTAACGGAAATATGCGTTGGAGAGTATAATACATACAAAGCCATTTTTCGCGTGAGAAGCTTTCTCTTATAGAAAATATCCATATCTACTATTTATCTCATCTATTGAATTATTTACTGACGTTAAAGTGTTCGTGTTGAATGCCAGAACCTAACGTACCTTTCATGAAAAATTAGTTGTATGAACTTGGAATTGAAAAGGGAGCTTACGTCGATGTCACTTTCAATTCTATTCATTATATGTTCATGCAATATTTTTGAATGGTAAACAAATAAATGTGCACACTTCCCTATATATTTTTAAAATATCACTTAAACATTATTTCAGCTATTTAAATTAAATTATCAAAATGATTTTTCATCAACAAGGAGAGACGCAATCGAATATTTGTGTAATCATTGAATACAGTTTCAAAAATTACGTCGTAGTGTTAGTGTTAAGAGAGATCAAATGATATGAATATTATTCTAGTTATTCTATTAAATCACATGATTATTATCTAGTTGTATCGCTTAACCCATTGTGTTAGACAGCGCCGTGAAATAACTAACGTATATACAGGAATTGTTCTAATTAAAATGGCAGCAGAAGGTAGAATAAAACAAAAAATGAAATGGCGGATGAGAAAAGGAATTGTCTTAAATGATTATCGAATGTGACATTGGTCTAAGGAAGGACGGAGAACGAATTAGTCGAAACGCTGTTATCAAATAGCAGAGTGAAGATACAGAATAATGTTTGGTAGTTCTTTGAGAGAAGATTGCATTTTAGCATCGGTGCTGGCAATGCCGCCAATATTACCTAACGCATGAGATTACATTCTTAATTTGAAGAATACTTGTACAGCTATTTCTACAATTTTAAACCAAACTACAAAGAAAATATTTAGCCATCACATAACTTAGTAGGGCAAGCAGGAATGATTAAAAAAAGTATGTATCATTTGCCGTATTAGATGTGCCGTGCGACTTGCATGTCATTGTTATATATCCATCTTTGTCCGCGGGGGGAAATTCCTGATCTTGGAGAAACAGGAAAACTCGAAACTTGGTTTATAAAAATATGATGATTTCTTATTTGCATCAAATACATTGTGCCGTGGCGGAGAATGAAGAGTGGGAGAGGGATAATGAGAGCCGACAAACTGTTCCCAACAGGGAAACTGACCCCGTGCTCCCAGGCCCAGCTGCATTCTGACACCGTCTCCCCGGCTTCCGAGTGCGCTCTGTGTCTCTGTGCTTTTTTGATGGCCTCTGTGTCACTTTTATCGGGTTCGAAAGCCCACGCTGATTTTCCAGCCACCACCTGCAAGTTCAGTCGACATCCTGTTTATGACTTTTGAACACCGGATGTGTCTTCCGGTCCCTCACACCTTGCAGTTCGGGGTTTTCGTCGATATCCTGTTCATGACTTTCAACACTGGGGTAAAATCTGTGACCTCCGCCCACGGCTGCCTAAATATCCAATATCATGATCATAAAACAGAAAGCTAATAGAGAAAGTAGACCATTGAAGCATCAACGATGTACGGGGTTTTATTTACAGAAAACTGTTTCTTTGTAAAAGATGAAAATACATTTATAAACAGAAATATTTATTTGCTTCTATTTGTATCTGTTCAAAATTCATATCCCTGAATTATCGTTTGGTCTGAACTTTCTTCTGATCAGGTTAAATATTTGATGCAGCCTAGAATGAATTGATATAAGTAACTTGATAGTACAGTCATGAATACATTACTCCTTGTTACACGGACATACATTCCATCAACACCTCCACGTCCAAAAATGTACAAATATAAATGAAAAAGTAAAGCTTAAGAGAGACGACGCAAATGGATATTTGACGTAAAGACAAATAATTGATTGATTATACAATTTGTATCATTAATCACGCAGACTACACAGCGGGAAGATCGTCGCGATCAAACCTCAGAAATGAAAAGAGTCTGTACAAGCCGATCGTTGATAAATACCTCCGGGCTATATCTAGCGCTATTTTGATCTGAACAGATTCGCAATTGCATAGTACGTAAGGCGTGCAATCATCCGTGTAAAGGTTTTCGACTGGAAAATGTAATTTCTCATCCACATTATTACCTGATATACTTCATTAGTTTAAATTCACACTGGATAAAAATACTCTTTTTTCTAAAGCCGATTTTGCTTCTCCGCGGGCAAATACTCAGTCTAGTAGATATTGTTATTATCAATTTTATTATCTTCATTCTTACGCCAAGTTTCTATGAATAGAATGTCCTTATATATATATATATATAGACTAGTACACTTTTATTTAATCTCTCAATAGCTTTACATTATTATTTTTTTTTAATCAATTGGAAATAAATAGTTCTATTACAGAAACAAATGTTGACAAATGCTATAGAAAGATTGCGTAAACAACGTCGCGGGTTTTGAACAGAGTCTGTTCTTTTTCTGGTTCTGTTCTTAAACATCATGATTATCGTTGATATTTTCTTGTCCTTTTCTCCTCTCTTCAAAATCATCTGACTTTGTATTCAGTACACACACACACACACACACACACACACACACACACACACACTCTCTCTCCCCCTCTCTCTCTCTCTCTCTCTCCTCTCTCTTAAAACACTTGTCGCATGCCATAGATAATAATGACAATTTGTGGTTATTCTTCGTTAATTTTAAACTATTAAACAAAGTGCACACGTGTACTAGAAAAACGTACATAGAAGTCTAAATGAAAAGAACGAAGAATAAGTTTGCCACGCATCTGTATATAGAAGAGAGGCTCAGTTTTAATTTTCTCATTTTGGGGTAGTTAATTGCATGATTGTTTTTCCTGCTTCTGTATAATGGGTATTGATATTTTCTAAGTTTTGCATAATACGGCGCAAGGCCAAGTGTTGTGTATCCAGTGAGCATCAAACCCACTTCAGTATTTATGGTCTGCACGACTAGCTTGCTAAGCACTACGCCACTGTGAGGCGCCCGAGTATCATGCGTATCATTCATTCCAGCGTAATTGCCATGAGAAAGAACTTGTTCAAAAGTTCCTTCTCATTATTACACGAAAGATTCAAACCAATCATCTTTGTTGTTTCGATCACAACGTATCAGGCGCTTTATGTTTTCGGTGAATGTGTTCACAGAAAGAACACCATAGCAACTGAAATAAATAAATAGCTCCGTTCGAAATCCATTAACGGTTACTGGATGTACTGCATACTTTAGAGAGATGGGAAGATTACTATCTGATGTGTCATGATCCAAATGAAAAAGATGAATGTACTCACCAAATTGTATTCGGACAATATAATCCCTTCTTCTCATCTTTGCTGTTGACACAACGTTTCGGCCGATTGATTCTACGTCCCTCTTCAGGTGTAAAATGTAATATCCGTAAGGAAAGAGAGTCTCTCCTATCGGTCTTTCGTTACGGATATTACATGTTACACCTGAAGAGGTTCGTAGAATGAATCGGCCGAAACGTTGTGTTAAAAACAAAGATGTGAAGTAGAGATTAAATTGTCCAGCAAAAGTTGGTATGTTAATGACTCTTCTCAAAGTTATAGACAACAGTTGGTATGTTAATGACTCTTCTCAAAGTTATAGACAAAAGTTGATATGTTAATGACTCTTCTCAAAGTTATAGACAAAAGTGGGTATGTTAATGAGTCTTCCCAAAGTTATAGACACAAGTTGATATGTTAATGACTCTTCTCAAAGTTATAGACAAAAGTTGATATGTTAATGACTCTTCTCAAAGTTATAGACAACAGTTGGTATGTTAATGACTCTTCTCAAAGTTATAGACAAAAGTTGGTATGTTAATGAGTCTTCTCAAAGTTATAGACAAAAGTTGGTATGTTAATGACTCTTCTCAAAGTTATAGACACAAGTTGGTATGATAATGACTCTTCTCAAAGTTATAAACAATGAATATACCTGTTCGAAGAATTC
Source organism: Architeuthis dux (assembly GCA_006491835.1). NCBI lineage: Eukaryota > Metazoa > Mollusca > Cephalopoda > Oegopsida > Architeuthidae > Architeuthis > Architeuthis dux. The sequence continues at coordinate 4,109,097 of VCCN01003981.1, forward strand.
GTTAAATTATGACAAGAGTTCATCTCAGAATGTTAGGCAATATTTCTGAGGTTGTGTGAAGTAGTTTCATCGTGTTTCTTCCACAACGATGATAGAACCCTTTGAACGTATATGAACATAATACAGCTGTAATCACGAAAGATCTCTCAAATTATTACTTGTTCTAGGTCCACCTTCATTACCTTGTGACTTTAAATTGTGAGCCGTACTTTTCAGATCCATCCTCAAGTATTAGTTTCTCTGATGGCCAACCAAATAGTAAAAACATAAATCATTAGTAGTGTGGCTGCTTTTCAACGAAGACCAATATAACTTGAAATCACTTGAAACAAACTTATACAGATGTTTGACTGTCACACGTAAATAATTAAAAGTTGAAACTGAGTGAAACTTTCAGGAGTCAAGAAACGTTGATCGGCTTTTAATTTCACAGTAGCGGTCGATCTGTCCATTCTCACACAACTAAGTTACCGGGACAGTTATGGAGGAGAGTGTTTAAACTTTGTATGAGTCAGATGATACAACTTTATTCACCTCGAGTCGATAGTTAAACAATTCAAAGTGAATAGTCTTTGTAAAGACTTGCGGCGTCATATGACAGAGATCAAAATCACGACTCAGAAACAAGAAATAATTTGAGAATAGTTCAAACCTTACCAGCATCGCTTTAATGACATACTGTTATTTCGAATGATCATTGTCTTTAATCAATACAAATGTATTATGCTATTTACTGACATGTATATTAACCAATTTTTACATTTATTATTATAATAAATGGCTCTTAAGTCTACATAAGTATGACAGAAACAGCCTACGCTCAGTGCTCCCAGGCAGCTTTTGCAAACTGCGGAGGATGGCTAGTGTTGCCTGGCAACAACAGGCCCAGCTGATGGCTGCTACTGATACTTTAAGTTTGACAGACACGGCTATTTTTTAGATACCTGATTATAAAAGAGCTATTCACTACGCATGGTATATACATAGCTTCGCCTTGTTTTGACGTCTTCAGTTTCAGTAACTAAATCTTCTTTCCTTGGAAAACATCAGATATCAGCAGAATGTATAACTCAATTTGTTTTCTTCTGTTTTTTTACCTTTGTTTTACTTTAGCAATCTCGTATGTCTATAATAGGACGATTATGCATTTCATCAAGGCCATTATACAGACACACATGCGCCTGTACACTAGGCAGAATAAGAAGGATAAAAGTTGAATGAACACTCAGGAATAAGAGCTAGTGCGAATGATTCTTATCCACCGTGCAGATGAAACATCACTTCACAGTAGGTGTTACAAGATGCTGGTATCTACAAACTAATACCTCTAATAATTTAATATACTTTCCCCTGTATTATTCAGTAATATATCTTTAGGATTATGTATGCAGCTTTAGAGAAGTAGATTAAGTCCATATTCAGGCAATCCTCATCTATTCAGCCAATATATTTGCATTTGGTATAATTAATTAATGTTTATTAAAAATGTAAGTTCATTGCTATATATTGGCCAAATGAGTATAACAGGAGAATAAGATATTTTAATCCGTTTAGGTTTAACTGAAGCAAGAAATAGTCTTCTAATTTCATTATGGGGAATGCTTTATAGATGTTCACTCGTCATTGTTCAGTTTATGGTTTAAATTCTACCTAGTTTGTTAAAGAAGGTATCACTCGAAGAGTCTTTAGCATTGACGTTTCTGCAGCCAGTGAAAGAATGGATAAAATGAGAAATCATCTTGTCTCGACCAAAGCTAATCCGGTTTGTTGAAGGTAGGGTGCCTATCGGAAGCAACCCTGTCTCGCAAACCAATTCACTAGTGCAGTGAGTTCAATCCTCACCGGCTAACTCACTACTGTAGCCTTATGCTGGGTTAAAATTAGTAAATAGCTGATGATTTTGCTCTAACAAGACCATACACATATACTTTATTTAAGGTTCCTTTTTAGTAATCCCTTATTTCTAAGCTTAGTTTAATCTGACTCAAGGTTATATTTGAGAGGAACCCAGTGGGGATCGAACCCATGACAGTATCAATAATCTTCTAGACTGGGTTGCTAACCATTACACTACAGCTAGACTAACTTGCTGTACTCCGCTGCGTGGCACTCTAGTTATCAACTAAGCTTAGCTTAGTTCAGCAGGGAGCATAAGCAGAGGGAAATCCAGTGAGGATCGAACTCCCTTCACTCGATAACTCTTCTACGAGACGAGCTTGCTTACCATTTCACCATGTTATGCACCCATAATCATTTACTAAGCTTAGTTTGTTACAAAGCCACAAGTGTGGGGCGACAAGTGTGGATCAAACGTAGTAACGGTCTGCGAGACTAGCCCACTAACAACAACTCCACGACGCAGTGTGTTATTTATTTGATATTTTATTGCAATGGTGTCTTTAACAAATTAAGAGTTTTGGGAATTAGATATACTTTTACAAAATAATACTTTTGGTGCTCATATTAACTACATTGATTATGTTGCTGTTTGAAAATCAACAAAACAATCTATTACTATCATATCAATTTATTTGTCTAATCTACACTTGTCACTTATTACGATGGCTACAACGAATACAAAGGAGTAATCTCTCCAGCGAAATACTATTACCAACGTGTATTTGCGGTGCGTGGGTTATATCTAAATCCTTCTCAACAGCAGTAAGAGAAGATATATATTACAATTTCTCTAAGACATACTTTAAAAAAAGATTATAAGTTGATCCGATGATCCGATTATCAGTGCACCAATTCTTTTGACCGAGACTGACATTTCATGTCTTACGTAAGGAAGACGGAACACATTCTAGATTAAGAGTGGGCACATAGTTTAGGCTGTCATGTTATCTATCTATGTTCCTATTCTTCAGGAAACCAAAGATAGACTTGTTATTCTTTTAGAATATTTAGCTGTGAAATGAAATGATGTACTTACGCACCATCTTTGCCGTCAAATAGGAAACTGTAAAATGAAATGAGATGCGGTGTAAATTCTCAGTGAAGGATATTTATTTCCAGATCAATATAATTCAATATAGTTGTGTGACGTTTCGTGTTACGTTATTTTTCGAATGTTAATTTTATGAGATGCTTATGAATGAAAGTGTAATTTAAGTGACGTTACCGGAATAAGGTAATTACTGCTGCGATGATTCACACAAATATAAAATGCATTACCGAAATCTCCCGTTCTCATTCCTTTCCGCCTACTCTCCTTTCATATAATATACTTCTTATTGTTGCGCTTGCCTTTTAACATTTCTTTTGTTATTATCTGCAGACTTTGCATTATCTGTTCGAGTCTGAGATTAGCCGACAAGTGTTTTAAGAGAGAGAGAGAGAGAGAGAGAGAGAGAGAGAGAGAGTAATGAATACAAAGTCAGGTGATTTTTCAGAGAGGAGAAAAAGACAAGAAAATATCAACGATAATCGTGATGTTTAAGAACAGAACCAGAAAAAGAACAGACTCTGTTTAAAACCTGCGACGTTGTTTACGCAATCTTTCTATAGCATTTGTCAACATTTGTTTCTGTAATAGAACTATTTATTTCCAATTGATTAAAAAAAAAGAAAGAATAATGTAAAGCTATTGAGAGGTTAAAGAAAAGACTCTCTGACTGGGTTTCTCGAGCCTTGATACATTTTCGTTTGTATCCCAGAAGTCTGTATCTATTTGTGTTAGTGGTTCCCATAGGTTATAGGTCATGACTCTATGCTAACAATATGAGATGTTAAAAAAAGGGTTTTTTTACTGCGTCAGATTTTTTTTATTTCGAGAATTGATTTAATAAAATAATTATATGACGTAGTGTGACGTAAAAAAGAAAACAAAATCCCCTTTCTTCGCCCACTCTCTCTACCCTTCCTTTCTTATGAATGCTATGAACCGATTTAAATTTGGTCTGAACGCAAAACCTTTTGGCTTTCATAGAACTGTCGATTTTCGTCGCAGTTAAAAACAAAGAGACACACGTTACGAAGAAAATAATGAAAGAAAAATGCAGATAGATGACGACATAAATAATAATAACAATTCAAGCTAAATGAAGCGAATGAAAAAAGAATATTTTGAATATACAAATATACAGGGAGAAGCCGTTTATTATAATCACGGATAATATTATCAAACGGTTATTGTTATCAATAACAGTTGGCCGAAACACTTTATTTAAAATGAATAAAAAAACCTATTAATTTTATTTAATGTGAAGTTATTTATAATGATCAATTTAATAGCATAACAATGAATATATAACGATTGAATGTAAATGCACAATAATAAATGTAAAGTGTTTCAA
>VCCN01003981.1:4182221-4194229 GCA_006491835.1 Architeuthis dux
ATATATATATATATATATATTTGGATTAAAGTCTTGCATAATATTCAATTATTAGCCCTGCAAAGACAGTCTTGATTTTGACGATCTTCATATTTTATATATTAACTAAATATGTAGACATTAAGAGAACATTGCACATTTGAAATGCCTGGAAGATATGATTCTGTTTAAAGATGACTTCATACATTATAATAAGAATTTCTTCCACATGCTGTCCATGAAGTCACAATTCGGAAATCTATATGTTGGTGCTTGAGTACAATATTTGTCTAAAATATACCTGTAATCTTGAGCTTATTAATATACTGCAGTAACACAAGATGGCATGATTTTATTTCGTCTTATATAAAATATCTATCGTTTTACCTGTCTATAAGACGCACATTCTTTAAATACTATTACTACCCTGCGACATATTCTCCACTATTATAAGTAGGAGACCAAACAACCTGTCCTGTATTAGTTACCGCAAGTAGTTGTCTGAAATATTCTCACAAAGCACAATTCTTTCTTAAAACACACAAGCAGCACATATAGTCACGTTTATGTAGATCATTTGTTGAAAAAAAAAGAATAGCTAGTTCTTTGATCAGAAGTCTGTTATATAAACCGACAGTTTTATGTTACTGTCTATTCCGAGGTTTTATTGTAAGTCCTAAATTGTGAACACACCGCTGTTACTACGCTACACAAACTGCACTCAGTGCCATTCTGTCTGGATTTATTTATTTTTTGTTGATGCCAAAAATAAATGTCTGCTTTTTTACCAATAGAGCCAGCACACTAAGCCAACAATAATCTTGTAAAGAAGTAAAGCAAAACACTTTTTCAGATAATCGGACGCTTCAGTCTATTTGAAGTTAACGTTTCCATCTACTGTTTACCACAAGATAATAGAATGTCTGTACCCTAAGAAGATACATGCCATGTATGCTACTGTTAACACACATCAAGATGTTGGTCAGAAATGTCCGTGTGAAAAAAGAAAGCCATTGATTATTGGCAATCTTTCCAAAAGTTGCAAACTATCTGTTAGCATTTCGTCACAATGGAGCTTAAGGTGTGTTTGACGATTGACAATGATGATCAGTGGCAACCCTTTCCAGACCAAAGCCCAAGATTGCATGCTTTTGAGAAAGATGGTGCATACGCACGAGTTGAAAGCAATGAGATAAGCAGTAAGAATAAAAATGGGAAAAAGAATAAAGGAAAAGGCAAAGGTGTGGCCTACCTTGTGGCTGTAGTTGTCATGTATTTCCCACTCGTGCCAATGGTCAATGTTCGAACCTAGATAAAAGCCGGTATTTCTGTTGGATACTCGTTGAATGTCATGGACTTGGATAGAAAGGAAACCCGAAGACTTGCTTGTAAAAATATCTGGACATATTTTTATTACATAACATACATCTTTGTCGGCCGGATAGTGAAGAGTGGAAGAGAGAATCGCCAGGCTGTCCCCCACCAGGGACAGCGGTTTCGTGCCTTTCGGCTCCGCTGATGTCTGTCTTCTTTGAGTGTCGAGATTTCTGTCCGCTTCCCAGGCCGAGATGATTTCTTTTGGGTCTGCTTTATAGATCTCCCCAATGCATACGTGGTGTCTCACGGTGTCAATGACCAATCACCATTTCCTGTTTACAACAATGATGCAATACACCCATCTCCCAAGGTGATCGAGGTCACTTACATTTCCGCCACAGGTGGCCGGATACGCAAATCATAACATTTCGAAAGCTGATTTTTGAGGCAGGCATGTCCCCCACAATCTCCCGACCGACCTGGACTTGTGCCGTAGTAAACACCAAGTAAATTTACTAAGGTTAGTACATATATGGGAAAATGGCATGTCATTTAACAAAAGTGAAATAAAACAAACTGAACATGGATATTAGAGAGAGAAGCTAGGGAAATAGAGGAAGTCAGACACAGCAAAAGAAAGTTGGTTTGGCAGTGGAGAAAGAAAGAATGTCAGGCAACAAGAAAGTGTGATTTCAGAAATAAGCCAAATGTAGGACAAATAGAAAAAAAGCCTGTGTGCATTTATGGCTGGGATAACTACGTAGCTAAATCAATAGGTCCGTAGACTAATGAGTAAAAAGCATTTATTTTGCACAGCAAATTTATTTTCAACATAATCTCCTCCTTGTCAAAGCACTTAATTCATAGTGAATAAAAATCCAACTAAATGTACCTGCAAAGTTTTCCAATGAAAAAATGAACGAGACTGCATTTCATTCGAACAAGTTTATTTACTATTGCTTTGAATAAGGCACGGCCCAGTTTCTTTTTGGTCTGCAACAATGTTTGTAGTTGTCGTCACGGAGAACTACAGGGCAAGTTCTTAACTAGAAGAAAAGGAGAGTCACTCGCTAATGTCTGTATGGGCGCATGGAAGCAGTGGATTGTGTCTAATTCGGTGACCCACTAACTAAGGCCAAGGGCCTCTATTCAGGCTTAGTTTATAATTATCGAAGACGTCGGTTTTCAATTTCGCTTGGCTGGTGGACTACTGACTGCTTACAAGACCCATTTCCTTCTCTCTGACTGAAAATCAATGTCGGTCCTTTTTCTGTAAGCTTCGGGTGAACTTTAGCTCCGCCTCGGCCCCGCCCACTCTGTGCCTCTGCCTTCGAACATCTGTTTTTGATCGGAAGTCTCCTTCTTTCTCACTTTAAGCTAATGTACTTATCTGTGGCGCTGTGCTGATAAAATCCATTACTCATTTCTATCTATCGTCTTTTAAAATCATTAATGCGTTTTTGATTACGCTTATCTAAGAAAACGCAACGTGATTCAATCCTTATTTACGATAACTTGTTTTCAAATTCTAACTCCAAAATTCCTTTCTGGCGAAAGTTGGCGCAAGACATTCACCTATGACCTTTGGCGGTCTGGGACGGAAATATATCTCCTTGAGAAGATTGTTGGTTTTTCTGGTGTTACTTAATTAAACTAAAACTGCGGGCTTTAATTTAGAACTAATTACGGCTCTCACTGATCATTACGTAACTTAAATATACATGTTAGACTCCGGAATTATTGATCCAGATTCGTATATCTGTATTTAAATATGTTTACACATAGATCTTCTGGTAGGGGAAAGTGGGGAACAGTGGATCACGGGGCACAGTTAATCATTATGTTCTTTTACAAATGCGAATACACAACAGGACGGCTGCTACTTGCTCAACCCAAATCAACACATCCGCCATCTGATTTTGTGAAAGACTTGCCTGTTGAGCGTTGCTATACAGTGTACAAACTAAGAAACCTAATTGTAAGCCAAAAGTAATATTCAGAGTTACTCATACTTTCATTATAGAGCCACAACAATTTCTTATATCATTCTAATTGTGCTATATGAGGTGAACATAAGATCGTGTTAAAATCATTTATTCTCCAAACTGCAACCACTGTGCTTGCTTATTAGAGAGGTGTACGGCTATCTTGCTCGGTGGTATGTGTGGGGTATAGTGGATCACTCCTGGGGCTGAGCCACTTAAATTAATTTAATTAAAATTGATCCTGTCAATTAATTTCATATAGTTTACTTGGAAACTAAAAGAGAATTTTAATTTTACTTTTGTATCATTCTTTTTTCTTTTCTTAAATTGCTTTTGAGACTGTGTGAATATAATTTTATGTTAAATGTTTCCTTTAGCGTGAGCAACTTTTGCCAGTGAATCTTTGAGATATTTTTATGATCACTTCCTGTAACATAGTCAACTCAACACAATACTTTAATAAAATGTGTAGATGGTTTCACTCTGGGACTTCTTTAAATCATTCAATCTCATGTTGATTTACTGTTCCCCGGGAGATGATTCACTGTGCTAGGGCTGGGACACAGTGGATAAGAAATAATTTAAAATCAAACAAATGTCTGCCAGCTGCTAAATTTGAGAGATATTCCTTTCTTATCTTTATATAACCTATTTCACAGCCAACAGAGTTGGTCTATATGTCTATTTAATTAACTAGTTGGGAAACTCTTCAAATAACAATGTGTGTTAGCCTTTTCAATCACCTTGATTGATTCTGAACAAATTGTTTATAAAAGTACTGCACGACTGTATTTGAACAAGCACACCATCTGTGTTTCTTGCCTATGATTGCATTCTTTCAAGATGTGTACTGGTCTAGTGAAAAGCTATTTTACTAATTAGTTTAGCAACTCTTCCAAATAACAATGTTAGTTAGCCTTTTCAATCACCTTGATTTATTCTGAACAAATATTTCGCGTGTTAGAAAAACAATACTCGGTATAATTCATTTCACAATTTAATTAAATTTAAAACAAAATCCTGAAAGATACCATTCTGAACCACAAAACATGCATAAATGCATGCCTTGGTGTGCTGATGGTTGCAATAAAATATGGCTTTTCTAGCGTAGAATTCTTCTTTTCAACTCTTATAACAAAGTCATACAAACAAAAGATCTGTTTGTTCAAATACTTATGTATATATAGGAGATTGTTAGTCGAACACTAGCGCACATTCGTGAACCCCGTGGTGTAAGTTGACCAATGGACAAGCATTAAAACCCCTGAACGTTTCAATCCGCTCGCGTCTTTAGTTCACTGCTAGAATTCGCTTGATGGATATTTTTTTGACATATTATTAAAATGCTCAGTTAAAAAATCGAGCATAATATCAATTTGAAATTTGTAATTGAACAAAACAGCGACAAAATGTGTTCGTATGCTGACATTTATGGGGAACAATGCATGTCATGTGCACGTTTTTGCTGGCGAGCACAGGATATTTTTTGAAGGTCTAGAGGTTGATGAAGATGGTGAACGTTATGGATGTCCATGCACATCTAGAACCGACAGGAATTTTCAAAAAGCGAACAAATCCTTTGATATGAATGAAGACAGCCGTAGAATGATTGCATAAATGGTCTCCATCGATAAAGAGACGGTTCTTGATGAGCATGGTCGTCCGAAACGTTCATCACCTTTGACATCCTCTTAACCGTCACGAAATCTCTTGCGCCACTCGATCACAGGTGTGCGTGGCATGCATTCTCTCCGATATCATCTCTAATAATTTCCCTAAGACACCATTGACCTCATCCATCAAGTCGTAGTCCTTATTCCTTGAGTACCTTCCCTTCTCCCAACTCTCTTTCTCTACTACGTGTTGTTCGCTTACGTTCTGTTTTTATACTCTCCTGATATGTTTCTACTTCACATCGTACCTTTCTTTCTTTCTTTCTTTCTTTCTTTCTTTCTTTCTCTCTTTCGTTCATTTTTCTAGTCAGAGCTGTCATGTCTTGTTCTTCTTTGCTTCGTGCTAGTTTTTCGTCTCACCTCTCATTTTCCTCTTAAGACAGCTTCTTATTTTGACTATCAACTATTTTTCTTTACTAAGCTAGAGTTCCCATATGTTAATTTTGCCTTATCTATAACTATGCAACTTAATAAAAACAACCTTTTTCATGTTCCCGGGTGATATGTTATTTTCTGATCGATTATGTCTAAGAAACATAGAAAATGTCAGTTGTTCGCTTTGCTTTTGTGTTCAGAAGATTGATATTTTGTAATTTATTTATTTTGACTCAGGCCTAATTATATATGCGGTGGCAGCATCAACACCTCCCCGGTGTCAACCAGTGACTCCCACTGACATTGCTCATCGCCACGTAGAAATCGGGAAGCTATGGCCAGACCCGCCTTTGGTAGTGCGCAAATCTTTTCCTGCTGTCTTCAAAGGCAAATATAGTAGTGGAACCTGGTAAAACCACCTTTGAGTCACATCAAGAATGTCACCATTTTGAAATCTTCGTTGTCCTTCCAGCCGTACTCATACTTTAAGGTGTCAAGCAAGGTCTTGACACTGCTGTATTACAGGTGAAATAAGGTGCCCAGAATTTGTCTTAATCCCCGATAGGCAGGCCAAAGTATGTCTTGCAGGCCAAAGTATGCCTTGCAGGCCTTGCACATCTTAGTAGATGCTGCCAAGGAGTACTGTCTAAGGCAACGGTCAAAGTCCGTGTCTTCGTCAGGCCACATATAAAGAAGATCCTTCTGCCAGGAATTCTTCAAGAAGGTCAGTAGGAAGGAGAAAGCAGCTTAATTCATCATTGTCACAGGGAAATCACAAGGCTGAAAGCTATGTGGAGCCTGTTGAGACCATGGTGAAGGACTGGAGTGAAATCTGTTGCATGCTGTCCTGCAAAGTCCATATCTTTGACACTTATCTTGATACTTCAAGGAGAACAAGTGAGCGTATTCGGAGGAGCAAGGCGTTCGCTTCCACCAGAATATACTAAACACTGAACGCCGCAACCGAGGAACATATAATGAGAACATAATGGTAGATTATATTTCGGGGTCTAGTTAGTGGGAGCGAATTACAGTACAATCGTAAACCTTGAAAATGTACTCACTTCTAAATATTTTGTTTTGATCACTTTTGTTTAACATAGTGTACATACATGATAATTTAGATTCATATGTTGATGTTTTTCTGAAGATATCTGATTGATTTCAGAATGTGAATAAAAATATGCAAATTCACCCGTTCTACAAGTTGAAATAGGGAAATTTCAAAATATCACTGTCCTGGTCACAATGGAATAATAGCCATTTTCGATACTTTTACTAAGCAATTAGAAAAAAAAACCACTGGATACCCAGCAACAAAAATCGCGTTGTGTTACGTAATGGTCAGCAAGAAGCTATGTAGCTAAACATACCCGTTGATGGTCGAATGTGAAGAATGGGGCGCCGGGTTTTGCTAAAATGGAATGTTAAGGGTCGTTAGAAATAGATTAGCAATTTCCGGAGCTGACCACTTCAAGAGATACCATCTTAGAGTTATTAAAAACATATGTGCGAAAACCTGGTCCCAAAAACTAGATGTGGCCGGGGGCGTGGCTAAAGATTCACTCGGTGATTATAAAAAAAATTAGAAGAGATAATAGCAGCAGCAGTAGAGTAGAATCCGTCAGGCAGGACCTTAAGGGTCCTTAACGCAAAACAAGTAAAGTTACTGTGTAGCTACTATGTTGGGTTAAATAAAGATTTCTGCTCATTGTCAATCGACGTTTTGACTCTTTCATTCTTTGTGGCACGATGCAACCAACAGCCATGCAGGTTATTTGTTCTCTCCAATAAGACGCGTTACGCAACAGGCGCTATGGATTTGGCCACCAATTCCCATGCGTCAGCGTCTCCGCGAAAAACGACCGGCGAAAAGCCGGGGCAGCGGAGATGGCTACGGAAGGCACTCACTAAGTACACACCATGTGCAGCGGATGTAGAGGAGCTATGGTACAGTTGAACGATGTAATAATAACTTTCCTTATCAATAATAATAATTATTATCTATTGTAATTGTATGTGGAGATTACTACTATAAGTATTGTGTACCTCAACGTGCTTTCTTTGACACATTCAAAAGAATTTTCCTGACTAAATAAGTAAAGGTTGATATGAAACTGAAAAAAAAAACTTCACTGTTGATTCCTAAAATATTCGAATATTTAAAATTAAAACATCAAGGAATTATGCGAAGAGGTAAAGGTAGTAGAATGAGAAAAGGACTAAAGAGACACAAAGACAGATCAAGAATAGCGCACAATGGTAGAGACTAAACACCAAATTCATCTCAGTAATCGACAAACTAGAAACTGTATTGAAAATCACGCTATGTGAATATTCAAAATATGCATCTACTGGCACAGTTTACAAGTATAAAACACCGGGTTACTGCTAAATTGGCACCTTAGTTTGTGTCCGGCAGCTTTCATGATTTTTTTAATGAAAATTCAGAATTCTTTTATAAATCACTACCCAACAAATGGTTATTCATTTTCCAATTTTCTTATTGATCCCCCTCAACACGGCATGCTGCCAAGTCGTTGGTCATGTGGCGGTTTCTATTGAGTGACTAGCCAGACCTGTTTATATGCAAGTTAATATGAAAATATATGTTTTATTACAATGTAATATGTCATTGCAAAGTAAAGCAAACACAATAAAATGGTGAGATCGTCTCTCTCTATATATATATGTTAAAGTGATAACTTTATTAAACCGTAGAAGATGCATGTACACTGACGTGTAGCCTTATTTCTCCTGTAGCTCTTTCTGCAACCACTCTACAGCCACAAGAGATCAGCTTCAGGATTTTGATGCTGGTGGGAACGTTGTTCAGTGGTGCTCATACATTCATTATGTCTTCATCCACCACCCAGTCACTTGGTGATAGCAGCACAGGGTCTGGCACTAGTGTCCTCTCCCAGATGTGACCACCCTGGTAGACTGCTCTCTTAACCTGCTCCACCAGAGCAGATTTGCTGCACCGAGTTTTTTCCGTGGAAAGAGCTTCCATCAAGCATGGTCCACCTTGGCGCATGTGCTGGTTCTGTCAGAAAGGAGTATGGCAACCTCTCAATAATGTTCATTGCATCCTCTGGGATTCCCTTTGGTTTATTTGCCAGCATCAGTAGTGAATCTGTCAGTTCCGACTTCCATGTTGTCCATACTGCCTTCTTCCCATGTCCAGGAAGGCTAGATACAGAGTCGCAGCCTGGCAAAGCATGGAATATTGGAAGCGCACATGGCATCTTTGGTCCAAGGCACGCAGCTATTTGGTGGGCTCTCGTGTAGCTGAGCTATGTCGCCCCACTATAACAACTTACCAACCTAAGAGTGCTTTTTATTTTACAACTACACCAACGATTTCTGTTTAGGGGCAAGAAATAGTATCGATGTTCAGGAATAATCGAAACACTGAAATGGGCGTGTCTGTTCTGATATAGGCTTGACACACATACGGGAAGTAAACAAGAAATTAGTTTATCAAAACAAATTTGGACATTATCAAGTTTGTGCACTTTAGTGACCGCTATCAAAAACGTGCACGGAGACGTAAACACATTGACATATAAATCGAAAATAAGCTCATTTGTGTTTTCCTGTAGAGAATACTTGTTGGCTCAGGGATTAACAAAGGGTTATGCCGTTGAGCAAACGTAATCCATATTACACTGTTTGGATATGCAGGTTGGATTAATTAAATACATATAGGCAGTTGAGTGCATTCTAGTCTAGCTGCTGAAACAATGCATTTGCTGCTGATGTTCTTTGTTTTTTAGTCTTCCTGTGAATACATGATATCATTACACATATCCTGTTCTCAAACAATTACTTAAGAACATCACCTTTTCGCAGTAGCTAAGCTTAGCTAAGTAAATACTTCAAAAATAATTCTGCGTCGATGAATTAGCGGTTGTTGGCAAAACTCTTTCTTATCAATGTGGAATATTGAATATTTATTGTTATATCAACCTGTCTAAAATCGGTGTGACAGCCAATGGGGGGAGGAAATATGGGAAAATGTTCTGAGAGGCTTCATCTGCATGGATTTGGATTTCTCATTTTGTGAGAGATAAAGGTCGGTGATTTGGTATTGTAGGGGCGCCCCATGGTAATGCTAAAGTTTCTCTTAGGGAATCCATGTATTACTGCCTTTAGGAACAAGGGTAGTCACTCACAATCCTAAAAGAACAAGAAACTAATGCTACACGATCTTATGAAAATCTTTACTTTCAAACTACTATATCCTTGCTAAATTTAAAACTTAAATTAATTTATCTCAAACCTGTATGAATTCACACACAAATATCTCATTACAATCCATGTATATACGCTATTGTGTCAAGGATTGTTTCGTGTGTCGTGGTAAAGCTGATCGATTCCCGTCTCAGTTTCGTATTATGAGTTTCAAATCAACGATATTACTTGGATGCCTGCGAAACCCGCAATAAAGCTGTATGTGTTAACAGTGAAATCATAATCAATACAAATACGGATGCTATAAACAGGTTAATGTTTATCATTGTAGCAAGAGCACACTCATTGACAAATATATAGGATTAAGTGAAAGCACAAGGAAACCAATGCAATAACTAGGATGGGACATAATACTATTTGACCGCGTATGTTTTATCATTTGTGATGTATCAGTTGTAATCAAAGATACATTGTCAGAAACACCTGTGTGTATACCATTTCTTAGCGTGCAACATAACACATATACTAAGTATATGACTATAAAAATGCACATATTTGCATTTAAAAGGAATGATATAAAACTCCCTCGGGTGCGGCGGAGCAAACATGGATAGAACGATGTGGCTTTACGCATGAATTGACAAGATTTGAGGCCATTAACTAGTATACGGGGCTTGATAAATATGTCTGTATCAGAACACAGTATTTATTCGCCTCCCTACGAGGGAAAATATGAAGAAATATACGGTTTACTGTGGGGCCCATCACGCGTACGTTTGAGTAGAATCAAATGTTTCCCAATCTCCCAAGTTTCTGCCGCATGATCTGCCCATCTTAGTGCAATGGAGAGGTGCTTCCTCAGTTTTCTAATTTCCAGTGATCAGGCACATTTGCTTCAAATGTGTGCTCTGTCTTTCCAGAAGAAAAAAAACAAGACTGATGGGCTGGAGACAACAGATGTCTCAACTAGATAAATCCAGTTATATGCGTGGAGAATTTAGGACGCCTGCCGTATTGAGATTAGAGAGAACCTAGTGTCGCCAACAATTACGATGAGTTTGATCCGAGTTCAAAGTCTCGTCGACTTCTTTATTATTTTTACACGCTGCATTAACGGTTGAAATGCATTCCATTTAGAACGCCATGATAAAAGCAATAAAAAGGTGAAAAAAAAGTCAATTGTCAATAATTAATACTTATCTCTCAGACATGAAATTAAGCTTGTAAACAGTTACTCTCATATAACAACTTTAGGAGAAACCTGACGGAAATTCGCCATTTGGTAAATGTATATTAGTAAAGATATGCATATGTATATTAGTATGAATAAAAACGCTTCTTTCCTCACTAACACACAAACTATAATAATCACAACTCCTGTTTGTGATGAAAAGTAATTCATTCATTATCTGGAATTAATATGCTATCAGAAATACCTTGTTCGCCATAATACTTTCATATGAGTGTCCAAATAAGATTGCCACGCACGAGGTAAGTAAACAAAAAATCAGTTAAGCAAATCAACATTGGACATTATAAGGTCTGTACACATTAGTGTCCGTTAATAGAAACACAAAGACATAAAGAAAAGAACATTGACATATAATTTTAAAATAAACTCATTTGTGTCTTTCTGTAGTGAATACGGTTTGGTCAACGGACAAACACAAGGGCATGGACTTGCGCAAAATTAATCGATATTAGGTTGTTTACATATGCGAGTTGGATTAATTAGATACATTTAAGAGAGTCGAATTAAACAATTGGTCTAATTGGATTCCATATGAAGAGCGGCACATTTGGATTCGTGTCGTGTCCAATTATATTCTCTCCGTTTCAGCCCCGAACAGAATTGTCGCCCCTCGATACATAAAACATGATTTACAAACACACGTACATACATTCAAAACTAAACGCAAATAGATTAAAAGATAAACACTACTAAACATGCTGTCATTCAACAATATGAAACATACACTCTTAGGGATGAGAAATCTTTAAATCCTACAGAGATTTGTGTAGTGTAGCAAATATTCTAATGTAGGGATACTAGGGTTTAGGGTAACATGCTCCGCAAGCAGCAATTTACAATATAAGGTTTTGCTACAGAGCATAAATTGATTTTTCTCTGTTCTCCTTTCATTTAGAGAGTCTTGGGACTCTCCCACAGCATTTAAGCGTGTATGTATTGTACTATTTGAGATAAACGAATAGGAATGAAAATAACTTAAAATAAAGTAACGTTACATTATCGACGCAGAAATAGATTAACTTTTTCGGTTAATGAATATTCGGATACATTGTTGCTGTGAATTTAGGAAAATTCACAGAAAACCATTTTCTCTTTACAAAATTGCTCAAAATTAAAGTAAAATCTTTGCCTGATTCAGAATTGTACGGTAGTCGAAATGCGCAAACTTTCTAAAATATCAAACTTTCAAAAAAATATTTCATAATTCTGCCCATATTCGAGAATACATCT
>VCCN01003981.1:4251170-4261637 GCA_006491835.1 Architeuthis dux
TATAGTATTTACATATACATTACGCTTAACTTTGTACGACCTAAATTAAATGCTAGGGAATGTAGCATAGGAAGATTGCGTTAAACTAGTCCTGTGAAGAGGACCTGCATAGGGATTCAGCTTTCAACGTTCTGCATTGTTTCTCGGTTTGACGCCGTTTGGAAGCACGCGAAATCTTAAACCATGAAACAAACCCAAGTCTGGCATAAGGTCATTATAGTAGAACACTCAGAGTGTATCGAACTTAATATACTAGCGAATATTCTGCGAGATTTGCTTGCTAACCGTCTCCCAACGGCAAGCGGTCATAGCTGCCATTTCAGTACAGCCAGGTGACGACCAGTCTTTACACTAGCACAATGTATTGACACCATTGGATAAATGTTGATAACAATAATAATTATTTTCGATGTATTCGCCGTGTGAGTAGTAATAGCATTTCCCTAATGCGTGTCTTGAAGATAGGGCAAGGTTATAATACTATGTAAACTGGGATCAGATTGATGTGCTCTATGTTGCTACCATTCCGACTGATGTTTTACCATGATTTTCAGAAAACTGATGCTTAGATGGCAAGGGTGAACAAGTTCTGACATATCGTACATCGATTTCCTTAATTTTGAAGCAAATGCATCGAAAGATAATCAGATAAAAGTCTTTTCTGTTTCAATGCATCATTTAAATGAGCTCACTGCTGCATTGTACAATAACGGGTTCCAGCAATTCTTAATGAAGAATTTAGAGAAGGGCATCTTCTGTGAGATTCTGTTTCGTTTGAGATACTGGCGGCTGTCTTGGATCTAGTGATGATTTATTTTGTTTGGAGTTTTATCATATCTCAGTGGCTATCTTATCCAATATGACTTTATATGCGTTGTGCAAACGCTGATCGATGTTCCTTTCTGTAATTTCAATTGGAATCCATTGTCCTGTTTCCCACAGTTTGTAAACAACGTAATTCAGTCGACTGATTACACAAGAAATAAACAGCTGAGTAAACTTAATACATCCCTAACATTGAGCAGAAGAGAGCGCTAGGTACTTTTGTATGGAACAAATGAAATGGTAGATAATGCAGAATAATCATTGGAAAACAATTCACCCATTATTCAATTATAGATTATTGGGTTTGATTGGAATCTTCACAAAGTTTGTCTTTTATATCACATTTTCTCAACACAGGCATACACACACAGACAAACACACAAGCATGCCCAAGATTAGTTATGCATGTGTGTGTGCGTGTGAATGTGCATGTTAATTAGTGTATAAAGGTACATATACCAACTGCTGTATCATGAAACCCAGCATACATTGTTGCAATTCACTTGCAGAACTGATGTGCATCTAACTGATGCATCTAACTGATGCATCTAACTGATGCATCTAAATTTAATCTGGTTACTAATGTGACTCCGGATAATGCTTTTAGCACAATGATTCTAACAAAAGAAAGATAATGTGGGGTCTGGGTTCGCGTTCACCCCGATAATAATGATCTGATTTCCATCCATATATGAAACTAAAAGTATAATTCTTTTTATTTGTATATGTCCTCTAGGTAGCCAAACCGGTGCATTGAAGCCAGTGATATTGACTTAAGGTACCCCTAAAATGCACTAACCCGAATAATGCTAAAAAAGTCTCGGTGATTTGCAACAGAATAATAATAGTGTGGGGTCTGCACTCGTACTCACCCCGATAATAATGATCTGATTTCCATGCATCTGATTTCCATGCATCTATCTATATAATAGTAAAGTCGGTTTCTCTGTATCTGACCTCTAAGTAGCAGAAACCGTGCATTGTAGCCAGGGGTAATGAACTATGAAACCCCTAAAATGCGCTAACTTGAAGGTATATCACTAAAAGTCTGATTCCGTTTATATGTAAGTGACCTCTAAGTAGTCGAAACGGTATTGAATTAAGTTATTGAATTAAGAAACCCCACAAAAAAACAGTTTTAATTTCTCATTTAGGCCTTCTGCCAGATCATCAGCCGTTAATAGTCCACTGCTGGACAAAGGCCTATCCCATCTCCGTCTATGGCGACCTAGATTGTGCTAACCTTTGCCACTTCTTACCGGCAAGGTTTTCTATCTCGTCTCTCCATCTTGTGTCTGGTCTTTTCCTATTGTGTTTACTGTCCCATGGGCACCAATCGGTTAGTCTTTTCCCCCACCTATTGTCGTATCTTCTTGATAGGCATCTCCATTTGTGCTGCTTAATTATTTGTATAACATCCTTCACTCTAGTCTTCCCTCTGATCCATGTTTCGCATGCGTAAGTCATTGCTGGCATTATGTAACCGTTGTATACTTTAAGCACATTGGCAAGGTGCTCTTTAGAATGTCTCTGTCCATACCAAATGTTTTCCAACCTATCGTTATGCGCCGTTTTATTTCGCAGTCATGGTCTTTCTCTAACTTTATTACCTGTCTTAGGTAGATGTATTCATCAACATCTTCTAATGCCTCTACTTCTATCGTTATGGTCTTTTAGGGGACTTTATCGTTGAATTACTTTCAAAGACCCTGAATATTGACTGCCAGAACCATCTTTGATATCTTATTACTACGCAGTCTGGTGTGAATAGCCGTTCCTTTTGTTCGACTTTATTATGAATATGCCACGCTCCCCATCACTGGCAGTTTGATTACTGGATGCTCTACGTGTGTATTCATTTTAGGAACATTGACAGTGCCTGGTATATATTTCAATAGCAATTGTATTTAATGTTCTGAAATTTGACCAGGCTCCATTACTCTGGATAGGTATGGGAACGTGTCTTGTAGCAAGAAATGAATACATGTTAATGCATGTTGACTCAGAAGATCTGACAAGTACATTGCAAACTGAGATCAATCAATTCACTTGAGACAGACACAGCACATTGGATTAACGAGGTGCATCCATTATATCATGTTTTGTATTATCCTCAGGGCAGGCGCCTTGGGTGAGACTTAAGATTTGTACAAAAGTCTCATGCTTTTAAATCAGCTAAAATAGGCAACCTCGTTAGATGTCGGCGGCTATAAGTCTGATTAAATTCTTCCAAAACTAGACAAAGTGTATTTTAAAAAATGACTGAAATAGAAGTGAAGAAATAAGTAATGAAAACCAGGTTGTAAGTGATCAAATAAATCACTCAGCAACTAAATAGGGATCGAGAGCAGCGACATAGACTACTCACGGACAAATAATTTCATTGTCTAGTAATATATTTGAAACGCAGTTTCCTAATCATGTGGCTGTTCAATAGCGAGCCATATTTTCGAGATGTTTCTGCCTATGCGTAATCCACTTTAGCTCATACTTTAAAACATTCAACAAACAAATCCAAAAATCCAAAATTATAAAAAGACGCTAAACATTCATTGTGTTGATGTGAATATATTTATTGTAGGCATTACGTGACATGTCTCGTTAATGAAAGAGTTACATACCTCTCCGCCCCGGTCCTAGAGATAGGTGTTTCAGCCTAAGTAAAAGCCAGGATTTCTATTTCCAAAGCTGGTTGGGTCACGTGGGGTGACCCAACCAGGATTAAGGATTATCGCAACACGATCATCCTGCTCTCAAATCTTCCAATTTAGAGCTGTGCTTTACTATGCTATGCTTAGTAAATATTGGTTACTGAAGACATCACATTAATTGCATAGAATAGATTTCATTTAACTGCAGGTTACTACCATTGAACTGTCGACAATACTGTATATTTTATTAGTTATCGTATCAATGAAGAACCATACTGTGGATGCATTGGATCTTTGTTCCTGCAATAGAGAACCGATAAGAAAGAAGAAAATAGGAAATGGTTATAACCAATGACAAAGAATGTATTCCCTGACAGTAACAATGGGAAATAGTTAACGCTTGTTTATAGAATCACAATACTATATATGTTGTTTGTTATTTCTTTCGTTGTATCCCGAAACTTTAAAATCAGAATTGGAATCGCAACTATCTGTACTACTGAAGTATTGAAGGCTGATCAATATTCTTCCAAGTAGACAATTTCGTCTTTTATTCATTTTGACGAGTTATCGACATCATGGCTAAGCCACTGTAGCCTCCCAGACTCTTTTTCCCGACGAAAACATTCAATGACTTTGGTAAAGTTCTCCAACTTTCGATTCTTCTTATTATCTGTGAAAGCAAACGTCTTTATTCCTGTCATTGATTAGGAAAACTTTGAAATGTGTCTTTCAGATATCACCGAGATACTAAGTGTCCAGGTAGTTGGATTTAAAGCTCTATACGTCTGATTGATTATCTCAATTGAGTGGTAGAGTTTATCTGATGCAAGTTATTTTCTTTCAGTATCCATTATACATCTGGCACCAGCCATATATGTTTTCGCTTGTCTGAACTGTTCTTGATGATAAATGCACGGATTCTTTAGAGTGAAAGAGAAGTCTTCTTGTGTCACGCTAGACGATAATAGCGGACAATGATTTAAAGCTTTTTCAAACTCTTCTCCGGGTTGATCCAGAAACTAGATACCTACACATCAACTACAGTTTTTCTTACAGCAACCCGCTGGTAATGCATGCAAAAGTAAACGATCTTATATTTCTTAAATAGGTTTTTAATAATATCACATTATTTGTGTGTTTTTAATAATATGACATTATTTGTGTGTTTTTGTTTAAACAAAAAGGAGCGCGATTTTTATCTTACACATACCCAGCTTTGTACAAAATATATAAAAATATATAACATAAGTATCATATGCATTATATGTGCTATATTAGGTATGTATTATATGAATATAGCATGGCTTGCCTCGACATGAAGCATTTGCTAGTAAGCTGGACATTTTTCCTGTAGTGAGTTCGATCGTTACTTAGTATGCCACACGTGTGGACTTATGCCGTTCTAAGCTAAGCTTACTAAATAATAATGAGGCTCAGAGCGTAGAGTGATGATTACCAACCTACACCTGCTAGACTATTCACAAGTATAGTGAGTTCCATCCCCACTCGCGTAGCCCTAAGCGGAACTATATAAATTAACATATATGTGAGAAACTCGCTGTGTAGAAGCGGTAAACAAGACTGTCTTGCAAAACATCAATACTGTAGTGAATATGACCTCACTTGGTGTTCAACATCTATCTTGAGCTGTACTAAGCTAAGATTTGTGAATTCTTAAAAATTGGGAACCTCCCATAGCAGGATGATTAGCAAATTAGTCTTGCGCTAGTGTAGTGAGTCTGATCCTCATTGCGTGTTGCGAAAATAAGGGTAACTAACCTAATGCGATTGTTAGCAAGCAGACCCTTTCGCTAAAATACCGAATTCGAGCGTAAATCGGCGTCTTATATTATTGGTCTTTTTCCAGACTAAGCAACGCATAGTAAATACTTAGGGGTGCCTAGCAAGCTATTCACACGGAACATTACTATTGTAGAGGGTTTGATCCTAACAGGGTGCTAATCAATGGTGGCCTTGTGCTAGACTAAACTCGGGTAAGCATAGTAAATAACTATTTTAAACTAATAAATACCCGTTGCTTTGCTAACGGTATACCCAAAGCTATGTTCTGTGTCAGAATGTTTACACAGTAATACATTCAGTAATATTAAGTAAAATAAGTATGTTTTATTTAGTAAATACCCGTTGTTTTGCTAATATTATATGTACGGGTGGAAATCTAAAGCTATTTAGTACCTGAAAAGTGTCATGGCCGTGTAACGGACAACCCAGCCGTATTTAATAACATAAAGATGTATAGGTCATTTATTTAAAATAATTTAATATTTTGCCTACTTAAAATTAACAGACGATTTAAAAACAATGATAATGTAAGGAAGATCACTCTGAAAGCAATCTTTCAAAGTAGCCTCCCTTAGTTTCACAGACGGACGGACACATCGCAAAATATAATATAGAAGATTGAATAGGGAATAGAGATTTTCAACCCAGTTAGAATCGGACATTAATCTGTACATAGCGAGGTAATTTGTGAATTAGGCTGTAGAAAATTTCATTCAGCCTTTATTGTTATTGACTAGACAAGTAGTTTCTCTGAGCTGAGGATGTCTTCAAGAGCAATTTTAACAACTAAAATGATGAAGTAGACAATCTAAATGTGTTATGATATACTGATATTTCCGGACTAACTAACACCTGGACGGATGTGGAAGTGACCCTAGGCGATCCCATATGTGTGGGCGTCGGAAAACAGGATATTGACTGAAGTTGCAGGTGTTTCAGCGTGGGCCTAACGGCAGGAACTCCAAACGACATGAAGTTGGATTCAAACAGGTGCCGGGGTCAAAGTAAAACAGAATGTTGACAGGACCCCAGAATCCGTGGATGACGAAATCCGGAAATAA
The DNA here is from genome assembly GCA_006491835.1 of Architeuthis dux. Taxonomy (NCBI): domain Eukaryota; kingdom Metazoa; phylum Mollusca; class Cephalopoda; order Oegopsida; family Architeuthidae; genus Architeuthis; species Architeuthis dux. The sequence goes on from VCCN01003981.1 coordinate 4,257,514, forward strand.
CATACCTTGCGTGGGTGTGTCGAAGCCATAAAAGGAACGAACGGTGTGGTCGAAGTTCGGACAGAGCCGAGCCGAGAAAGCACGAAGTTCAGACGGAGTTTTCCCTGTTGGCCCCGGACTGTGTACCCTGCATCATCTCTCGTTATCTCACTCCGACTCTGCACATTTCACCCTTGGTGTATGTAGCTGAATAAAAATATATATGATATCTTTATAAACACTGAGTTTCAGTGTTCTTTCTCTCTTGAACCCAGCGAATTATGAACAAATTTCCATCTTTCTTAGAAGTAAGGATTCAGTTGCAAAAGATCAAGAAGCAGTTTATCAGCCGGACATATCTTATTTAAGACAGTAATAAAAGTAACCTGAGATAATGCCAGTCAATTATTAGTCATTCCCCGTATCAAACTACAACACAGATTTGCCATTTGTGTTAAGAAGACCCCAAGAATCAGAAATGTATCTGTGCATAGTAAAGTCAGGTTGTAGAAAGTATTAACCTTCAGCCTTTATTGTCATAGAATAGAGCAATTAGAAATGGATCCATTTATAGTGGTAACATAAGAATCAAGTTATAGAAAGCGTTAGTCCAGCATTTAGTGCCATTGAATAAACTAAGTAGTTCTTCCATCCCAGTTCGAATCAGAAATGAATCCATGTATAGTAAAGTACCCTGTGAATCAGCTTGGTAACAGTCTTCATTCTTGATTGTCATTTAGTTTGTCAGTAGTTTGTCCATCCCAGTTAGAATCAGGAATGAATCTCCGTATAGTAAGGTAACATAAATCAGGGTGGACAGTGTTAGCCTTCAGCCATTATTGGATAGAGCAAGTAGATTTTCGATCCCAGTTAGAATCTGAAATTAATCTAAGGTAAGGTGACTTGTGACTCATTTTATAGAAAGTGTAAATCATCTGTCTTTATTGCCATTGATAAAGCAAGTAGTTTTTCCATCCAAGTTAGAATCAGAAATCAATCTGTGTATATTAAGGTAACTTGTGAATCAGGTTGTAGAAAAGTGTTAATCCCCAGCCTATATTGAACAGTAGTAGTTTTTTCCATCCAAGTCAGAATTAGAAATGAATTTGTATATAGTAAATTTACCTGCAGTTTTAACCCATGAAAATAAAATAAATGGTTTCCCTTCAATTTCTATGCCTAAAAGTGAAAGAAATGTCTCTTGACTTTTGATTCCCAAAGGTTTGGAAAATAATTTCATTGAATTTGACCCCAAAAAGTGGGAAAAAAGTTCCCCTTCAATTTTGTCCCCTAGAAATGGTAAAAGGTTTCCCTTCACTTTTGACCCTTATAAGTATCCCTTTACTTTCTCCCCCTAAATTTGGACGAAAAGACTTCACTTTACTTTTGACTACTAAAAGTGGAAAAAATAATTCCCCTCACTTTTGAGTTCTTGAAGGAGGTAAAATCCCCTCACTTTTGACCCCGTAAAGGGAAATGACTGTTGGCCCCTTAAAAGGGAAAAGAAATAGTTTCTTTCATTTTTGACCACATTAGAGTAAAAAGGTTCCCCCTCACTTTTGGCCCCTTAAAACGAAATAACCCCCTCTCACTTTCAATCATTCAAAGAGAAAAAAGTTCGCCCTCACTCTTGACCCCTTAAAGCGAAAAAAGAATTCCCCTCACTTTTGGACCCTTGAAAGAAAAAAATGTCCCCCCTCACTTTTGAACTCTTAACTTTCAAATGTTTTATCAAAATAAGAGGTCTGGTAAAGAAATCATTATTGAAAACATGTTGGATCAGAATGTGAGACAAGGTAAAGAAACTAAAGTGTATAATAAACGTTCTATTATGACATCACAGCAGCTTCTATTATGACGTCACAGCAGCTGGTAAATAAATCTCATTACCCCCTTCCTTTCTCTTTATGTTCATGTTGCAGACTGACAGCTTGCAAATTATAATAAAGATATGTATTATATTATATGGGCTAAATATATTAAGTATCTATGATATAAAATGTAGCATTAGGCATCTCACCGTCGAGTTATTGTTAGAAAGCTAGTCTAGAAAAACTATTAATGCTGTAGTAAGTTCGACCCACACTAGGTTTCCGTCATTTATGGTTTATTTCAAAAACGGAATGGTTTATTTTTCTTGAATCAGTTTGACGTGCATGTAAGCATGCATTCGCTAATATAAATATGCATGTATGTACATGGAAATCTAAGCACGAGTAATGAAGGCTGTGTCAAAAATAAATAACCGATACTTTTTACTTACAAGGAACATTATTATGTTTTCAACCTGATAATCAGAGTACCTTATACCTACGGCAATATCTTTTTTGTCTGATGTAAGACATAAAGGAATTGCTAAAAGACGATTACAAATCAGATGAGGTCGATATATAAATTAGGCTACTACGATTTTGGTATATTTCTTTTTATTAAATCGATATTTTATTTCTGTGGATTAGGCTTCAATTTCCTAAAATCTTTCAAGAAAAAAGATAACGCGTTTGCTGATTAGAAATACATTTCTAAAATAGAAGCAAAAAGGTAAGGATGGAAGAAAAATATAAAGTCTGATAAAAGGATAAAATCAATTTATTTCTATCTATCTATCTATCTATCTATCTATCTATCTATCTATCTATCTATCTATCTATCTATCTATCTAAAAGCGTTTGGATGGAAAATGTCGGCAACAAATCAAACTTCGTTGCTTCCAAATAGTTCCACTTACGATTAAAGTTAAAAGTAACTTCTTACTCTGTCCATGTAAGAAAACGCCGAATTTCGAGATGAGCACATCTTATTCATGCAAGATACTTTCTCCGTATCCCCCCACCTTTAGTTCGTGATTGATCCTGTAAAATATGCTTTTATTAAGGGATGTCTCCGTCTTTTCTCTTTCTAGCGAGCTAGTTACCTATGTATGTATGTATGTATGTATGTATGTATGTATGTATGTATCTATCTATCTATCTATCTATCTATCTATCTATCTATCTATCTATGTATATGGCGAGTCTAATCCTCCATGAGTGCTATGTAACAGTGACGTTCTACCAAAACAACACCTTTCTAATCTACTTATATAATACGTCATGGTCTATTTTCTGTCTGTAACATTTGTCAAGGGAGATAGGTAATGAATGCTAATCCAAGAGTAGCCCCCTTTCTTATTTCTTTATATTTCTTTTGCAAATGCTAAAGAATCAGCGTTCATTCTAATTGAGCATAAACAACAAAATGCAGAGCAACATAATGTTTCTGATTTTTCAAAAGTACAATGCAATTGCAAACTTATGTAAATACCACCGTCATTTTTTGTTTAAACTATGGAATCGTCTAGGCTTGCTCAGATCCGTATATTTGCGACAATTGTTTTCTAAATGAAACTCAGAACTCTATTATTTATTGGTTGGCTTTTCTCGGTTCTGTTGTTATACTACTGGCTAATTCACATGATGCATGCGACAATATGTCTATGGAACTGGGCATTTATTTTACATACTCATATTTACACATGTGTGGGTTAGCACGTATAAACAATGGAATTGTGCCATATCTCTTATAAGTGGCAGGATGAGTAAATGGCCCCGCCCCCGGAGAAAATGCAATATTCTAGTTTGTGAATAGTCTGAGCTACAGAAAATAAACACTCAAGACGACTCAAGTGTAGATTCGAGAATTACTAAATTACAATACATTGGATACGAGGAATCTACGATAGAATATCGACAAGAACAACAAAGTATATGTGTATTTGTTAAACACTTTTTCCTCACTGCACTTTAATGAAAGACATATATATATATATATATTAATCAATTAATACATTAATAAATATTGCCACTAGGAATAAGTGTATGTGTATATGAATAGTCGAGCATTGCCTGCTTAACGGATTAGCTTGTTCATTTAGTGCCAGAAATCGGCGTAAAACCATGAATCTTTAATGATGATTGATAAGGCAAACACGCCCTTCCTACTTTGAGGATTTAACACACCATTTTCAATTTTGTTGATATTTTCTGTATTAATTTAAAAGCTGCCACTTAGAAAACGTCCAATTGTATTTTTGCGCGCACATCACGTATAAGTGTCCGTGTGCATAAGTATGCATAGATATATGTATATACAGATATCTGCAAACA
>VCCN01003983.1:3246-14040 GCA_006491835.1 Architeuthis dux
AAAACATTAAATTATAATAAGAACTTGAACAGTGCGGTTTTGGACAGTACGGAAAATTTTGGACAGAGTTGCCAGATAGTTGGAAACATTTCTGGCCAAAAACACGCGAAAATGACCAAAAATAGCCAAATGCCCAAATTGTTTATGAATGAAATTATTTTATTATCTTTTTTAGATGAAGTATTGTAAATCATTATTTTTTTTAATTTAAAAAAATATTTTTAATACTTACCTTCCTCTTAATTTGTCAGTCGCTTTTTTGTCGTGACTTTTTTACGGTGACGGCCTGAGTTATAAAGTTGCGATTATAAAAAGCAACTGAAAAATTAAGATGAAGGTGAATACTAGTATTAAAATAATTAATAATAATAATTGTTTATAAAACATTGCAATACTGAAGTAGACATCAAAAATAAGAATTTATTAAAAATACTGCTGCAACAATGTCAAAAATGACCAAAGATGTTAATATGGCCGAACCAAAAAGGTTTATGACCAAATGCTTTTCAAAAAAGCCAGATTTCTCAAATTGGACATAAAATAGCCAAAATGGCAACCCTGTTTGGGAATGAATTAACCGCACTAATCAAGGTATACCTGTATTATAATTAGTAGTAGTATAAAATCGGATGTAATAGTAGTAGTAGTATATTATGCTACTACTAAACTAAAGAGAGCAGAAAGTTACCATTTCAAAGTTACACTCTTTCTGTCCCTCCTCTGTATTTATCTATGACTCTTTCTCTCTCACCGAATGGAGTGTTGCCAAATTTATTTTCAAGTTTAAATCTAAACATTGAGTCAAAAACATCTTAAAACACCTAGATTCTCCAGATATCTAAAAATCTAGGAATTATATTACATATTATTAATAAATTAAACGTGACTTTAATCTTCAACGTTTATTTTATTAAAACATTACTTAATCCATTAAAAATACTTCTTATTTTATTGCTATAAATTAAATAAAAACATTACTTGTTTTATTAAAAATAATCTAAATAACAATTTCTGACATCTAGATTTAGATGAAAAACATCTAAATTGGCAACGGTGCCCCTCTGTATTTATCTATGACTCTTTCTTTCTCACCGAATGGAGCTAAATCGATAGAGAGAGCAACAAAGAAAGATCTAAAAATAGTTGTCAATATGGAGATATGTCAAGTTGTGTCAAACAATTGACCCATGCACACGTCCAGTGCATTCTAGAAACAATTGTTCAAAACCTACAATAAATCATTTTTTTATTATCTTACTAAATAGATAAAACCTTTCAAGATAAATTCGATAAATAAAAAACGTTAAAATCCATATGGGTATTGGTTTTATTTTATTTTTTTAATGTCTTTCTCTTTTTCGTTATTCATTGACTAATTCAAATCTTTTTTCATCTTCCACCCTTGAGAGCTTCACAAACAAACTCCGTCTTTAGTTGTCCTGATCGTCGAGTGTTGATTTTAATAACAAAAGGCAAGAATATCGTTTCTTTTTTTGTTTATTTCTAATCCAGTACGTCCCCCCTTTTTATTTCTAGCTCCATTCACCGATCTTTTAAAGCAGAAGCGACGGTAATCGAAGAAAACCTTCTCTTTTTCCAATCTACACCACGATGACGGGAGTCGCCATTTTTGACATATGGGTCAAGCAGTTAGTGTACAGTAGTAATGTCTTCCTGTCTTTCTTTTGCATTGACTCGCGCTTTGTTTTGAAAATAGTTTTCACCTCGTGACTCTTTTTTTCTTCCTATTCTGACTATTTTAAACAATTAATGCGATTAATTTTCTTTTCAAAACGGGGTGGCTCTCAAACGAGAGTCTTAAATGTTGCGCCAACGCGTTCCATCTGCTGTTGAAAAGGATTTTAATATTTGACACACAAGTTGGCGATCAATAAAAAATAAATGGAGCTTTAACATTGATTCTTAACTCTTATAGCACTGCCATGCCGATATATCGGATACGATAACCTAGCCAAAAATACTACATGTGTGATATATCGGACTGAAAATGTAATTAAATAAATTAAAATTAAAAAATGTAAAAGTAGTGTTTTCTTTTGCTATAGTCAAACATGACATCACGCTAAAAAGGGGTTAAAACCATTTCGAAAAAAGCAAAACAAAATGATTTTACTTAACAAGTGTTAGCTATTAATAAAACTGTTATGTTTCCAGAATAAATAATAATAATAAATAAAAAACAACTTAATGGACAATTAGTTGACAACTTGACATTTTAACGTCAACATTGAAGAAGGTACTTCATCAACTTCGTATTTAAAAAAAAACAAAACATTTTTATTATTTTAGTTTAATGTTTTTATCATTATATAATATTTGTATTTTTAGTCCCTTATGTTATTTATTATTGTACTAGATGATGATCCCCATGAAAAAGAAAATCACGGATGTATTTTAATTTCTAGATGATTGTTTTTGTTAAGAAACTACTGGACTCGTTTCAGTGCACGAGACCATTGTTTCAAATGGTGGGTAGGAGATATTTTTATCAACAAAATTGTTACCTTTAAGTGGAAGAGTCTATTGTACAGTATGTTAAATATCAATTTTCTTAGCTGTATTATGTTGGATTGATATGAAACTTAGTCCAGACCTTTGGATAGATCAACCCCATTTCCTCCTGCTACTACCACAACTACTAATACTAAATATCAATTTTCTCAGCCATGTGTAATTTTTTATTTTATTTATAAACATAATTACTGACAGTTTTTGAAAAGACAAGTTTAATTGTTGTTTTGACACAACATTTAATTGTTTTGTGTGTGCTCTTTGCTTTCTTCCAAATACATAACAAATTCGTCTTGAGTTTTGGAAAAAAAAAAGTCGGGACAAAACGTCATAATGTAGGCTAGGAAACAAAATCAGGAAAAAAGTCACATTTAATTTATTTAGTTTATAGTAATGAAATGAGTAATATTTTAAGACATTTTTTAACTGTCAATACATGTCTTGTACACGCTGATCCAAGGATGTCTGCAAGAGAGACCTAAAAGCCTGCAATATCTCTGCGGACAGCTGGGAAATACAGGCTGAGGATTGTGTTGCCTGGCGACGGACTGTCCACAAGGGCATTGCAGATGCGGATGAATGGGGTGGTCGGCTTGCAGCAGAGAGGAGAGATCGAATGAAGCGTGCTACAGCAACCCTCACAACCCAGGTGTCTCTGTACATCTGCACCAGGTACAACAGGGACTGCCACTCTCAAATTAGAGTATACAGCTACAGACTACACTCCGGGGGCCGCATCGGTTATGGTCTCCCAAGACTAAACCGCCAATGATATATGATATACACACTGACAACACAATTTATATATGTCAATACATGTTTTCAAAAGAATCACATTTTATTCAATATCTTTAGACAAAACAAGGTAAGAACCCTAACACCTAACCGTACAAACAGACAGACACACAAATATGTGGACAGGCACTTCTATTACAAAGCATCAACCAAAACAGTCAACATAGGTTTCTTCAGTTTTTAAGTGATTCTGGCTATCGTGTCACGCGTACATGCTGCACCAATGGCGCTAGAGGGCTGAAAATTTAAACATTTTCCCCTTCTTAATCTCATGTCTAGGAAAACGAATTTTTAAGAAATGAGTTAATTTACAATGTGATTTCATGCTAAATTGGTCCTTTAATTTGTGTCCGGCAACGTTAATGCTTGTTTTTTTAAAATTCAGACTTTTTAATGATCCAACAAAAGGCGAGAGAGGTAACTTAATCATTGATCACCCCTTTTTCTAATCTTTTAATTGATCACTCCCAGAGATGTTGGTCACATGATGGTTTCTATTGAGTGACTAACCAGACCTGTATTATCTATATATCTTGAAATATTATTTATTTTGTTACTTTAAATCAAATATGACTTTTATCGTCAACATTTACCTAATTGAGATATAGAGACTTATTTTATTACTATCAATTAAATAGATTAGATGCAACTTTTTTCCTATGAGTTTTTAATCACCACTACCCACAACACTGGTTTATTGCTGGGTTTAGGTTATTCATGTGTTTTGACATTTATATCTATTTATCTATCTGGACTTTGCCCAGCCCTAACCATTCATAGTAGAAACTTGAAATTTTGCACACACACTCCCCTCAATGAGTAGGGAAAATGTTTTTTTATAACTTTAAAACTAATGCTACAGAGTGTTAGCCAGGAATTTGATTTCCCCACCATTTTTATAAGATTGGGAAGATTTCCGAGGTCTGCATTTTGCATTTGTATTTATTTTGTATTATAAAAAAAGCCCAAGAAGACACAGAAAATGGTCAAAACATGCTCAGCTTAATTGGGAAATTGGAATTAGGTTTCTATTGGGAATTAACCGTTAAACGGCTACTGAGAACGCTGGCTAATACTCTGAATGCACACACACACACACACATAAAAAAAATGATTTCCATTTCTTTTTTTCTTTTGTGTCCAGCTGATGGCTACCTCTTCACCTCCAAGTTTAGTGAAGGGTTCGTTGGAGGACTGCATTGCCAAGGCTCTACCAACCCAAACTGAAATGGGGGTACAGAATCTTTCCCAAACCCTCCGAGATATTGGAGTCGAGAGTCCTGACGATATTCAGTATGTAGAGGCTGCAGATCTTGCTTCAGTTCTAAAACCAGTCCAGATTCGTAAACTCCTCCAGCAGGTGAAAGGTAAGTAATACATTGGTAGGCATCGATAGTTACAGCATGTGAATGGTAGGTCATGCACTGGTGTAATATTCCCATGACCCATTGTACTTGAACAATCATTATATCAATGAAACTTCTATCTTTAAGCCTCTCAACTCAAATTCACTTGTATCTGCTTATATTGACAGTGGAACTCTTCAATGAACAGAATTAAAAATAATAGAAATCTTTTCTTCACTGTTTGTCTGGCCCATCACGTTAAACCAAACTGATATATAAAATTACCATTTCCTTAACGTGATTTGAAATCACAGCCAACAGTGGGCAGCTCTCTTACTGACTGAGCCAAACTGACAAGTCTTATATATCTACGAAAATTTATGTTAGAAATACGCAAAGGCTTATTTCAAATTTTAATAAATACATTTATAATTTTTTAAATTTATTATATATAAAATACAAAAGTTGCTGTAATCATCTTCAGTCGGAATAGGAGTGGAGTTTGACCCTGCTGCAGCCAGGCTTGTTTTTAATGTGTTTCACTTAACAAGTCCTATGACTATTTTCAGGTGATATAATGTGGCATTATCTTTTACAACTTGTTTAACTCTGCTATACAATGGAAAAATGAGAAAATTCACCTAATGGTCAAAGGAGGATAATTTCAATCAGTAGTTATTTCCCTTGATAATGACATTCATTTTTTAATATGAATTTAAGAGTTAAATTCTATTATCAGGAAGTTTGTGGTGACCCAAGTGCCAGCCGTCTCTCTCGAATAACAAATTGTGAAAATTAGTGGATCAAGCCTTTTATATGACCAACATTAGATCCAAGTAGATTCTGCACAAATCTCACCTAGTGAAAAAAAACAAACTGGTCACATGACTATACATCTGATTTATTGATCAATCAGAGGTACGGCCGAACATCTTCAGACCCCCTTAACTGGGAGCCTCTTTTTTCCTTTAAATAGAGTGACATAAAGCTGACCTCTCAGTTGTGGCCCAGGGGTGATCAATGAATAAGTTACTTCTCTCACCTTTTGTTGGACATTGATCACTTAGAAAGTCAGAATTTACAAAAAAAAACAAGCATGAATGCTGCCGGTTACAAACTAAGGGATCAATTTAGCATAAACTTACATTGTAAATTGAACCCCTCACTAAAAACATAATAAAGAGTAAATAAATATTCAGAAGAAAAGCATTTAATAGTATTTTAAATAAAATGGGTGTGTGAATATATTTAACGAAAATAAAGAGGATGCTTAGAAATTAAAAACATGTGTGTATGTGATGAGATAATTTGTGGGAAGATCGCAGGAAAATAAAGGTCACAGGTTAAGTAGGGCCATCAAGCAGGGACATCGATAAGAATATTAGTTTGACGCCATTTTGATCATTAAGGGGTCTGATTGTGCAAGGTCCCAGATTCCAAGGAAGGGACACACTCATTAAACATAAGATTTCGTTCAAGGGATTCGCGGAAAGACCCCATGTCGAGTTAGGGGATTTGGGAAGAGATTAAAATCTAGCTGAGTGGCCATTTGAAAAGACATTAAAGAAGATAGTGATTTTGATATATATGACTGATCAAAGCCAGATGATATTAAGAAAGAGATAGGTAAGAAGTAGAGGGGTTAAATATACGTAAGGGAAATAAAGAAAGAATGACTTATTATGTCTAGAAAAAGGTTTTTTTTGTTTTTTGAAAATTCCCCCCTAAATAGGTTTTTAGTGGGGGGTTCAATCTGTAATGTAAGCTTATGCTAAATTGGTCCCTTAGTTTGTGTACAACAGCATTCACGCTTGTTTTTTGAAAATTCTGACTTTTTTAGTGATCACTGCCCAAATAAGGCGAGGAAAGTAACTTATTCGTTGATCACCCCTCTTTCCAATTTTTAATTGATCACCCCCAACACAGAATGCTGCCAAAAGATGTTGGTCACATGACGGTTTCTATTATCATTATAGACTTTAGTTTATTTGTGATAAATATGAAAGTTTTAGGTTGTTGAGATTTGTCAACAAATGTTTTTTCTTTATTTTGTTTCTGAACTTTTTCAAATGTTTTCCTTCAGCTGATTTGAATCAAAAGATGGGATTTTCCACTCAATCAGGACAAGTTCAACCGACCCTTGCTGCTTTCCAAGAACAAGGTCTCCAAACTCTGCCGACGAGCCTCGCAGGAGTGTGCATCCAAATTCCTGCTTCAAATATTTCCTCATCTCTTGGTGGCATACAAACCATTTCTTCAGACAAAGTCCACAACTCCATCATGACCTACCCAGAGCAGCAGAACACACCTACCAATGTCTTGCATACAGGTTCAAAACAATTTCCCATCAATTTCAATTTCCCCCAATCTCAAATGAACTCCCAAAATTCTGAGGTCCTTGATTACGTCCCAGTGCCTGTTAATATAAACCAAGACAATTCAAGTCCCGATCTAAGATCCCATGTTCCCAATCAACTTAGATCGAACAGACCCTATCTTGTTGATACCCTTCACATTGAATGGGACAAGACAACAAATTCCGAAGTAGTGAGTCAAAGCATACCTTCATTTTCTAATATTTGTTCAGCAATCAGCGAAAATGAGAGAGAGATTGTCAATTTGTCTCCAACCGAAATAACGAATTTTGATTCTGCAATGTGGAACTTAGAAAATACCAGTAAGTCCTTGGCTTCGGCTCCAATTGTCGTCAGTGATGACAGCAATTCCTCGGTAATATGCGAGTCTTCAAATTCTCAAAGTTTTGAAAACTCTCTGGAACATTCTGTGAATGATTCTCTAAATACCAATCAACAAACAGCCGAGTTTCTTAATCTGCATTCTTCAGACTCCGTCTTGGCTGAAGAGAATTCTGACTGGTTACAAAAATTTAAAATCCCATGGAATAAGATGCCATCAGCACTTATAGAAGGGTTAGAGCGGCAAGAACGCCCCGAACAGAGTCTTCGCAGGGAGATGATCCGTGTGGTTATTGCGGAGATGAGCAAGTTATGTGCCAGACCAACGCGGCACCAACTTCAAACCATTGCACACAAAATGGTTAGGGATTATCCTGACGCTCTGCTTGACCCTGTAGAAAATCCAAAAGGCAGGCGTGGGTACAATTCCATCCTTAAGCAACTTCAGGCCCGTTTGGAAAACATCAATCGGCCGGACCGCGGACAGTTTAACTACCAGAAGAAACTCATGTCTTGCACAAGGACAAGGAATTCTGGGAAATTCCTCAGTAATGACGGCTGCATCAATTGGCAGCCGTCGAAACTTCCTTCGAATGAAACAAAATGGACGTTGCGATTGAAGCAGGATCTTTTAAAGAACATTGCGATGATGCCCAAATGGGATGTCAAGCAAGTGACCAATGACATGATAAGCACTTACTTTTTCCAGAGGAAAGATATTAACAATGGAGCTTCGATTCTGACCCTTCGAAAAGACTGGCCTTTTTTATTTGAAGAGATTGGCCTCATGGTTCATTTTAAAGAACTTACAGGCATCAACCTGAAGGTTGCAATCAAAGAAATAATTAACAATCGAGTAAGGAAGGTTATTGACTTTATGAAGACTGTCAAATTGGCAGCTGGTCAGGTTGAATTGAACAAGATTCTGACGCGTATGTCTAATGATGCTTTTACCTCTGATAATCCGGGAAGGGTCGAAATGGCAGCTATGGTGCCGCTTATAATGCTGTTCATGAATGAAGACAGAAATGTTCTCTTCCCCATGGCACCAGTAAGTTTGCTTTTTGTTTTCTGAAAATCAGTCACATAATGGGGTTGCTATGTGCCCCTAGTGACAAGGACCTAACTCTTTTTCGAAAAAGACCGCTAAACCCATTTGTGGTTGACATTATTAAGAAAAGAAAACCAACGTTTTTAGAAAACCATGAACGATAAGAAGAGTAATTTTTGAAGCTATTGTCAGGGTTACCAAATTGTATGTGAAAGAATTCACAGACCCCACACGTAAAACAAGTTGATTCTTAGCTGATCCTCTAATATCTCGTGTCCAGATTTCGTTGACACCAAAAGATGGACCACCTTTAAAAGAAGAAAAAAAAATGTTGAACAAGTTAGGGTTAGCAGTTAGGGTTAGCCAGTCAGTCAGGGCAAAGGTTAACATTCATTTATTTAGCAAACAAAAATACAGTGTGCTGTAATAGTTATAATTATTTAGTGTGGTGGGGACCAACAAAAAAAACCCCTTTTTTTCCCCCACAATATAACTTTTTTTTGTGTGTGTGTGTGTGTGTGTGTGTGTGTGTGTATTACCTCCTTGTATTATCTAGACAAAAATCTTTTTTTTCATATTATCATTATCATCATTCCACGAGTTGTTTGAACTAATATCCTCATCCTTGTTGTTTTATTACAACGTTATGCATGAAGACCAAAGAATGCATCAGCCCTAAAAAAACCAACAAGGATGAGAATGTCAGTTCGAAATTGTGAAATTAATCCTTTTCTCTATTAGAAACTGTCAACATAGGTTTCTTCCGTTTTCAAGAGAGTCTGGCTGGCTATGTATGTGTTGTGCATACAGGCTGCACCAATGGAGCTAGAGGGCTGAAAATTTAAACATTTACTCCTTATTATGTCTATATAGAAAGAACGTTTTTTTTTTTTGCTTTTTGAAAATTTCTTTGCAGCATACCGTCTTGGGGATGATCAATTAAAAAGATTTGAAAAGGGTGTGATCAACGAATAAGTTACTTCTAAATGATTACTAAAAAAAAGTCTGTGTTTTCAAAAAACGAGGGTGAATGCTGTCGGACACAAACTAAGGGACCAATTTAGCATAAACTTACATTGCAAATTGAACCCCTCACTAAAAACCTATTTAGGGAGAAATTTAAAAAAAACGTAAATGTTGAAATTTTCAGCCCTCTAGCTCCATTGGTGCAGCCTGTATGCGTGATACATACATACATACCTACATAGCCAGCCAGCCAAGCTTTCGAACATTAGTTTTATATGCAAAGATTTTCTTACCCCTCACTAAACTATCTAACTTTCTTTACTGCCCTCTCCCCACCTATCCACTTATTAAACTATGTAACTTTCTTTTCTCCCCCTCTCTCTCTCTCTTCCTATCCCCAAAGTAAACTACATAACATTCTTTCCTCCGCTCTCTTCCCACCCCTGTATTAAACTACTTAACTTCCTTTACTAAATTAGTAGTATTTTAGTTTATATAATTATAGTGATAAATAATGAAATAAGTAATATTTTTATTTATTAATCACTGCTACCCACAACACTGGTTTATTGCTGGGTTTAGGTTATTCATGTATTCTGGCATTTATATGTATCTATCTATGTATCTGGACCCTAACCGTATCATAGTAGAAACTTGAAATTGTGCGCACACACTCCCCTCAATTAGTAGGGAAAATGGTTCTTTTGTTTTTTTTAAAATACACCCTAAATAGGTTTTTAGAAGGGGGTTCAATATGCAATGTAAGTCTATGCTAAATTAGTCACTAGTTTGTGCCCGCTTGTTTTTTTTGAAAATTCAAACCATTTTTTTAGTGATCACAGCCCAACAAAAGGCAAGAGAAATAACTTATTCATTGATCTCCAACTTTTTAATTGATCACCCCCAACACAGCATATATGGGTAGCTGTGATTTATATTTTTCCTTGGAATGCTAGTTTAATTTATAGTAAAAAAAATGACTCTAGTTTGCTGAACCTAGTTTTAAGCCAGATTTTTTACAAACTTGTAATTCTGTAATGTAACAAAGAAAGGAACCAATTGATCAGTGTGTAACGGACATAGATTGTGACAAGGAAAATCATAGTATAGATCAAGGGTTGGCAAATCTTTTTCGGTGGTGGGCTGGATTATAAATCTTTTTGTCTCAGGGGCCCAGGCGAATACAAAAAATGAAACCATGATCATACAAGGCTATGGAATCAGAGAGCTTTCGTAGTGTTTAAATAGTTCTAGCTATAAAACATTGATTCATTTGTGGCCACTGGGGTTCAATGATTAAAACAAAAAAGTTATTTCCCTTGAATTTAAAATCTATTTTTTTTTCCGAGACCGGACATAGACAAAATTAATCCCTTGCAAAAAGAGACCTGTCCCAAAACAACGATGT
>VCCN01003983.1:54436-72359 GCA_006491835.1 Architeuthis dux
AGCTTCGTTCTGATTACGGCACCTGGTATTCCCCAATGGTCAACCATCTAGCTACTGACCAGGCTCGATGTTGCTTAACTTCGCTGATCGTACGAGAACCTTGGGGAGAGGTTTTCACTCCTAGTCCTTGTGCTGAATGCTTAGCGGAAAGGCATTGAGTACCATTTTTAAAGTCTTTGGTATGACTCGGCCAGGGATTGAACCCACGACCTACCGAACCAAAGGCGAGCACTACTCCCACTGGACCACGGTGATCGGCGAACCCCTGATTACTTTTCTGTATTATTTTCCCTTCAGTCTAATTCGGAGATGTTATCATGAACTCGGTCCTTTCCCCTCCCCCTGAACTCTAAGGCCAGAAAATATCGATTGGAATTTCTTTCTGTCTTCAATAGCAGCTGCTGGAACCTATCTATATAATGAACAGTGTGACTTTTTCTGTTTGTTTTTCTGTCCGTAACAATGAACTCTTCCACTTAAAGATAACAATTTTGCTGATAAGAGATATCTCCTACCCGCCATTTGAAACACTGGACTAAGCACAATAGATACAAATTGACAAGATACACTGTTGGAAAGTTGATAAATTCTCTTTCTAACGATATATAGATGTATATACTTCCATCATGAATTAAAATCCACACTCCATAGATTATATAGAAGTATATTTGAAATTTCCTTGTAAACTCCTGAAATACCTATAAATTAAAAATTACTTTTATGGTAAAATAAGGTGTACTTTTGAAACCTCATGTCTGAAAACCATGATTTAGCCTTTTAGAGTACTCAGCCATGTCAATTGGGAGACGAGATTTTTTGGTGTGTGATGGCGGCCATTTTGTTTTATGCAAATGAGGTAGTTCATCCCAACATCTTTCTTGGGAACATCATTTTTTTGAAAGAGGACAGCCTAAGGAACATTTTGATGCCCTACTCATAGGATCCTGGGGGCGGGGGGTGCTGGGTTGGTTTTGCTGGCCCCGGACTAATATGTTTGACTTGGATACACAAGTAGTTATCGACGGAGAAAATAATTTACTACAGGTCTTATCGATTATAACACGATAACATCCAAAAGGATACAAATGTAGACATGCTTGGATAGGAGCAACATAACACTGACAACTGTGCAAACCACTGAGCCACCGTATAATGAAATAGCAAAAATAATATAAACACGCCACACCATCCATTAAGTGAATCACCGTAGTATGTCCGGTAGCGCTGACACAATTATACAAGAATCCAAAAGATCTCCTTATTTATTTTTCGCGAAAAAAAGCATTTTTTTTTCAAAATTCTAATAAACATTATTATTTTAAAAAAAGATTTTAAAATATTTCTGCGATCCCAATAATATTCATGAGATCCCGACTTTGAGAAGCCCAGGTTTACAATACTGTATCCAATAAAATATGACTGTCAACTTTTTGACCTGATTTTGTCTGCTGGAAAATAGGAAGGGGTGTGTGCGTGCATGTATGTATAACTCTGCTACTACTGCTACTATTTAATTTGTAAAAGCGATATTCGTACGCCAATATTGCTTTTTTTTCACGATAAAGCATTTTTCCAAAAGTCCAAAGAACCATTTTTAGAAAGTGTCTACAATGTGTATTCATGCGCATTTGCAAGGTTCTACGTCAAAAGGTATGTCCGGTAGTGCTGACATAAGATTAAAAGAAAGAAAAAAATTCCATTCAAAAACAATTTTTAAATTTCGGAAATAAAAAAACGTTTTTAGAAGATGAATAGTGGAGTAATCATATGAATTTGCAAGGTTTTAGGCCAAATGGTTTATCCGGTAGCTCTGACACAAGATATTTTTTAAAGTCCCCAAAATAAGTTTTTAGGCGATGTCTAGTGGATTACTTATGCGAATTTTCAAGGTTCTGACCCAATGAAAACAACCTAGTGAAAAGGGAAGAATACCACGCCACTTTGTTTCTTGTTTTGTCGGGTCGGTGTTTGTGGCTACGGTGATTTAACCTTAGCAGAAGATATTCGCAAGTATACTAAGATCCACCCACTCTATAGAGAAATTCGCCAAAGACTGCATATGTAGACACGATTGGACAGGAACAGCAATGCAATAGAAACTGTGCAAACAATCGTATTATTGCCGTGCATTAAAATAATATAAAAGCAAAACAGACGTTTTTGAGAGCACGAAAAGCTAGTCACTCTAGATAGAACCACATCAGTGCTGACAATCTGACCTTTGCATTGTCAACCTTGAATCAGACAAAAGTGTGGGGAACAATAGATCTGGCCGTATGGTGAACACTGAATGAACGAAAAGACGAGAAAGAGAAAGAGATGTTGGTTAAGAGTCTTGGTTAAGAGTAGGAGCGAGAGACGTTGTTATTGGTCATTGCCAGTGCACTGAACACAATCCTCGCATCGTAATGGGAAAAGGCAAAAGTGAACAAAGGAGAAAACAAAAATCTCATTATGAATTGATAGAGTGGTTCTCAACCTTTATTGTATAACGGCACACTAAGAGATATATTTGACTTGTGCGACACACCAACTCTTAACTCCATTAAAATATGAATATACAGGGTGGGTGAGAATTAACTGCCTCTTAGAAATTATATGTAATTTTTTTTAAATATTGCTAGTGGACAACGCCGGTGCCTACGTTGAATACAGCAGACACATTCTACCATTGTAGAACCAAAGAAAAGCTAGTTTGACTACAATCGACCAATAAATAATAAAGTTATTACCAATTTCCAATAGGGGGTTTCTTTTCACCCATTCTGTACATTGGTATATATTAGGCCACAATTAGGGTATGAAACTTTATATAGGGGGGAGCTCTTGTTTCTTTCGTTACATATTGAGTTGACTGGTGGCTTTGTGATGATCTAACAGTACACTGTTCGGAGTTTAGTCAGCGTGGATCGTTGGTCGATACAGCGGCGTGTTATGCAGTAGAAACGTTCATCGAAACAGCTACACAGCGAACGTTTAGGGGACACTGTTTTACTGTGTCAATCACTGTTTTGATGAACGTTTCAACTGCAAAACACGCTGCTATACCGACCAACGATCCATGCTGACTAAACTTCAGGCAGTGTACTGTTAGATCATCAAAAAGCCACCAGTGAAATCAACCTGTAACGAAAGAAACAACATTTTTAAAAAGTGAACTTTCAGCACCTGATTTCTTTCTGTGGGGATATCAGAAAAGCAAAGTGTATGAGACACGTCCATCCAGCAGCCGTGTACAGAAGAAGTGCATTCAGATGATCTTATGGACTTTATTTCTAAACCTTAATAGCATATGAACTTGAACTGTATTCGTTTATGAATCTTTCTGTGTAAATAAAATTACTGCTTGACTAATACAGTGCTTTAATATTAAATTTAAAAACCGTCAGGTGTTTCTGCTCCAGCCAGTATATAAAACTCCTTTGGAAATAATATGTAAATTACATTATTGTATTAGAAAAAATACATACATCGTTGGAGAAAAGCACTAAACATTTTAGTAGTCAATGAACGAAACCTTTATATCGGCAGACTCATCACGCCTTTTCCATCTTCCACTAAAAAGGTTGAGATCTAGTCAATTTAATAATAAAACCACTATATTGGCAATACAGTGGCGGAAGCGGGACAGACATAATATTCGTACTTGGCACGTTCAAGGTTCGAAATACATGTTTGCGTATTTGGAGAAGTTTACGCGACACACTTGGGCATAGTTGCTGCATACTGTTGTAACGTGGCACACAGTTTGAGAATCACCGATTTAGTACAATGAAAGAAGCGAGGAAGCTCTGGAAGCTCTGGAAGCTCTGGAAGCGTCACTTGATTTCCAACAAGACTCACCGAAACGCTTCATAATTTAAACAAAAAGAAGTAAATAATAATAATACTGAAAAACACATCGCACACGAGCGAGACTATGGGATACATACAAGGTAAGACAAAAAGGGATACCCATGGCAGTGGAAAAATACACCAAAGAAGTCTAGCCAAAGAAGCAAGACTAAAGAGATATAAACAAAGGATTGCCCAATAAACACAGAACCGCAATTTCCAAAACAACGAAAGAAAATTCTACCAAACCTTGAATGGAGAAAGAAGACAGAACATAAAACCAGACGGCACAGACGCAAATAAATTCTGGAACGACACAAGGGGATGTCAAAAGAGACACAACGAATCACCAGAATGGTTAGAGAATATTAAAAAAGAACTCCATGACATAGAGGAGGGGGGAAAAGTAGAAATAAATACAAACACACTAAATAACACTTTCCGGGGAATATTCAACTGGAAATCCACGGATATTGGTTTAAGAAATTCATCACACTACATGACAGTCTGATCCACCAACTTCGAAGTTGCCTAGATGAAGGCGAGGTCCCACAATGGATGACCGGAGGCAGGACGACCCTCATCCAAAAGGACACCGAAAAGGGAAACCAGGCAAGCAACTATAGACCAATCACATGCTTACCACTAATGTGGAAAGTCCTGACAGGGCAAATAGCAGAGAGAATATACATTTCTCTGGAGAAGAGAGGACTCTTACTAGAAGAACAGAAAGGATGCAGAAACGAAACCAAGGGAGCGAATGACTTGCTCTACACAGACCAGATAATCCTAAAAGAAGCAAGTGTGTATAATCATTAGCGCGCATTTCTCTATTCCGAATTCCATTCCAATGTTATCGCTGTGTTCTTTGACTTTGTTGAACCGCGTTTCGAGTTCTTTCCTGTCCTTTGCAAATAGTTTTATGTCATCCATGTACATGAGATGGTTGACTTTTCCCTTTGTTTTGGAGAATTGGTATCCTTTGCTGTTCTTCTGTTTAGTGGTATCATGGTTAGTACAAATAGTAGTGGGGACAGGTAGTCTCCTTGAAAAATCCCTCTGTTATACACTGCTCTGCTAAGTTTTCTCCTGAAGCTGTCAAGTATACTTTCCAGTTTTTCATAGAGTTGGCTATGGAATTTACCACTGGTTCGCTAATCTTGAATATCCTGAAGCATTCGAGTATCCAGCTATGCGGGATCATGCCGTATGCTCTTTTTGCAACATTCTTTCTTCTAAAAGAAAACTATTTGCAAAGAATACAGCGATGACATTGGAATGGAATTCGAATAGAGAAGTGCGAGCTAATGATTATACACAGGGGAAGGCTTGCAGCGGCAGAAGGGATCGAATTACCGAACAACCAAAAAATTAGAGCATTGAACACACAGGACCGATATAAATACCTGGGGATTCTCGAATGTGACTCGATAAAACAGGAAGAAATGAAAGAGAAAATAAAAAAGGAATACCTTAGGAGAACTAGAAAAATATTAGAGATTAAGCTAAATAGCAGGCATTTTATTAAAGGAATAAACACGTGGGCAATATCGGTAGTAAGATACACAGGCCCATTCCTTGGATGGATAGACAGGCGAACTAGGAAACTTATGACAATGCACAAGGCCCTGCACCCCAAAGACAACATAGATAGACTACGAGTACAAAAACAGGCACGACAGGATAACAACTGTTATACTTTGGGAATTGTGCAAACGACTGGGATTCGACCATGTAGATAAATGGTACCAGCACAAACCAGAGACTGTCCTGGAAAGTAGAAGCCACAATTACTGACTTCGACACACAAACCGACAACCCCATCCAAGCAAGAAGACCGGACCTTGTAGTCATGGGCAAAGGACAAATAATATACGTGGCTATACCTGCGGATCACAGAGTCAATACGAAGGAAAGTGAAAAGCTAGGAAAATACCAAGACCTGGCCCGGGAGCTGAAGAAAAGGTGTGGAGGTATGAGACCTGCCACCACAAGTCGTCAGCAATGGCCTAGCAGCAAAAATGAATAAGGCCCGTGGGGGGGGACACAAAAAAACAAACAATACAATACAAAGAAACAAAACACAAAAAACAACCTGGGGAAGGTTGGTACGGTACAAACCACAGCGCTGCTGTGAAGTGTGAGGACCTGAGGAGACTTAGGAGACTTATTGCCACTCAGCCTTCGGTGATAACCACTAGACATTTGGTGAGAAAGTGCTAACCCAGCACTGCTGTAGACTGAGGGAAAGTGAAAGGGGAGCTGGAGATCATCATCATCATCATCATCATCATCATCATAATCTGGATTTGACCATGCAAACAAATGGTATAAGCACAAACCAGCAGCTGTTCTGGAGAATAGAAAAAATAACCTTTCTTGCGATTTTGAAATTCAAACGGATCACTCAGTCCAGGTCAAGAGATATGATCTAGCCATCGTAAATATGATCTGATCTCAATTTTCTTTAGTGATTAAGGGTGGAGCGCAAGGTTCGACCATACTGAGAGACACTTGCTCAAAATTGACCTCATTTGCTTTGGTTCCTTGTCCCGTTGTATCATGAAAGTGACAAGATTATGTGAACCCGAGGCTGGAGGCAGGGAGTTTAGAGTTCATGCATTCTCTAAAAGTATTGGGCTGTATCAAACGTATTTTTCATCAACTGCATGTTTTTTTAAAGCTTATGTAATGCTCTACATGTGATATCTTTCAATGATCCTAGCTCTTTTGAAAGTCTTTTGAGTGCTGGTGGTCGGGTTCTCCTCTACTTTGCGTTTTGAACCATCATAATCGACAACTGATGGTTGTCCACTTCGGGTCTTTATTTCAAGAGACAAGTCACCACCTTTAAAATGCTTAAACCAATTTTGTGCAATACGGTCAGATATTGTTTAATTTCCTACCACTTCCCGAATTCTGCGAGCAGCTTCAACGGCTTCGAGGCCCAGTTTAAACAATGCCTGGAAATTACCAGAATCTCAATCCACCATTATACCATCTGAAAGACAAGGTATAGCTAATTAGCCATGATAATGATATGATATATATATATATTCATCATCATCAGTCTTTTAACGTCAGTCGTTGGACATAGACCTTCCTCAAGATTCGACAGATCTCTCTATCACGAGCGTCGGGGTACCAATATCTCCTGAACCTGTCTAAATCGTCACACAATCTTATTTTCTGCCGGTCACAGTTTCGCATATGATCTCTGGGGATCCACGTTGTGAATCCAGCGGTTGTGAATCCAGCGGTCGTCTGTCATTATTGCAACATGTCATTTGAGTTTTCTAATGGATTCTATGATATATTTGACTCCTGTTTTTTTCTCTAATATACTGTGTTGTCCTGTGATCTCTCCTTGTGACGTCAAGCACGATCCTCTCTTGTGCACGTCACATGAGTAACGGTCACAGACCAGAAAGGTAGTACTAGCAATGAAAAATAAATCAAGATATCATAAATACGTAGAAGAATTATCTGCCCTTGATGAGAGCTAACGCTCCTTTCTTTCTGAAGATTTCAAATTACCGTTATCTTGTCGATGACCTCGCAGCCGGAATCACCAATATGGTGCTAACATCTTTTCCAGGAATTAATGACGTCAGGCTCACAGGGGTATTTAAAGAGTTTGGGCTGGCTAATTCTCTCTCTGTGACTATTCTCGCTAGTGCAACCACCAAACGGGGGTAAGGGGAATTTTCACCCTTCGATTCCTTCTTTTTTTATTAGGAACTACTACAGTCGAGATCAGGCATGGGCAACCCTTTTCGAGCAGCGGGCAGCATGAGATATTGCTAATCATAAACCGGGCCACAAATTCACAAATTCACCGTCAGAATAATTTTTAGAATGTTAGGAACTTTTTTGCTAACAACATAGCTTGCATGCACCATTTCGCTGAGCTCTGTTTGCCTTTTAGCAAAAAGCGTATTTAGGCTACCGATCTGTTTCTTTAGTGTTTCAATTCTAAGCTTTCTGATATCTCCTTTAAATCTATCAGACCCGGATTCTTTAAAGTGGGATTCAGAACATATTAGACATCTTGGTCTGTTCTTTAATTCAACAAAGAAGTAATCATTTGTCCACTTATCCTGGAATTTTCTCATTTCTTTAAAAAAGATTCCTTTTTTCTTAGATGAAATTTTAATAACACGTTATATTCCTCATGGAATTAAGCGTGCCATTCCGAAAGTCAAAAGAGACGCCTGCTGCCCGCGGGCCGCAGTTTTCCCATGGCTGGGATATTTCTCCTCATTTAAGGCCTTTCTAAAAACACACCTTTTCCTTATGGAGAAATCACACTTTCTGGTATTTTTCATCGACTAGGTTTTTTATGACAAAGGGCTGTATTACTATAAATATTAAGTATAGCCTTATTATCTTCAATGCTAGTTTAATTCACTACGTCTAATATCATTATTCATTTAAAGGAACGGTCTCTAACTTACTTTGACGTGTATATTCTCATTTTAACATTTCTTTTATTGTGTTTACGTGTCGCTTTATAGTGGAGCATCTGACGTCATGAAAAAGGGGGAACTATATTTAGTTTCGTATTTCATAGCATTCATATTGAAGTGATAAAACCAGCCCGATATTCAAATCCACATTTGCGTATAATAAAACTATTTATAGGAAAGTGCTACACATGGTTCTTAAATTGAGAGCCAATCTTTTGGTTAGGTTCCAGCTTTCAGCTCCATAGGTGACTATCGGGATGATAGTTTTTAGATGTGTACATGCAATTAGCTTTGGAGTAAAGGTCTGTAAAACACGAAAATACTTTTGATACACCCGAATATTTGAAAAAAGAAAACGAAAAAGAAAACGTCCTGCAAACATAATTTGCAGCCATTTTGGCCGTTCGGGATAGTCAACCGGCCCGACCGCTTCGTTTTCTCAGTAAAGATGCTGATAAAACATGAATCAGAATTCTAATGACACTCATAACAACAAGAACAAAAGAAATTAAAAAAGAGGAAATAGGGGGGGGGGGGGAGAAACATTAGTGAAAAGAGAAAGAAAGAAAGTGTAAAAGAAACTTTATGGATAAACCTAATCTACAGAACAAACATGGGAAGCAAATTACATTTATGGATGAAGCAGACGATAGAAAGCTGGTTAATGTCAAAATGGCGGCAATATTTCGATTTCACTCACGCCAATTAGTCAATAAAACATACGCAAACGCACGGAAAGCTGCATCCTTACTCGCGCTCCTATTAGTCGATGTTTCCATAGTTACTGTCGCCTTCTCAGTCACATGGACACTGTTGAGCACACAAGACGTGTGGATGAATTCTATAGTCTCCTTAAGAGGACATTCCTGCCTCGACGGGTACGAATCCGGTTTTGTTCTGTCAGCGTAGATTTGTTTAAGGTTTCTCTCCTTGTTTATTAATTAGACATGCAGACGTACCGAGCAGGTATTCAAGATGACACATCATCATGATTACATGTTAAATGCCGATCGGATAATTGAAAAGGAACAGATAAATTGCTTTAAATGATCACGGCAGGGTTGCGCGATGTCTTGTGCTACACACGGCCAAATTTGTATGGTCTGGGACCAATTTAAGTAGCTTCAGTACCAAAATAATCAAATAACTTCAAATCTATCATCAGACCAAATTTGTATGGTCTTGGGACCAAATTAAGTAGCTTCAGTACCAAAATAATCAAATAACTTTATCAGACTAAGCTTGCAGGAAAAATGAATTAAAATACATATTTTTTTTATTCAAATGGTTTTTCGGGCGATTGAACTCCTTCTTGTTCTTTGTGTTGTAACCACGACGTCTCGTGCGATTCATTCTTCGGCTTTCTTTACAACACAAACAACAAGGAGTTCAATCGTCCGAAGAACCATTTGAATATTAATGACCCTTCTCAAAACTATAGAAAATAACATTTTTAAAATGTATTATTCATGTATATTTATGTCGTATCATATCATTTGTGTGTAGGGGGTTGTTATATTTCATAGATCTTCTCTCAGTACCAAATCTTTAATTTCGGAACCAAATAGCTTTGTTGAGTACCAAATGTGTTCAATTTTTAGTGTGCCGTTATAGAATAACTGCATTAGGGTGTTGCTTTCGTAAGCCATGAACAGCAAGTGCCATTCTTAAAATATTGGCCTTGTGCCAGACTAATCCTTATCCAAGTAAATCAAAACGAAATGGACTATAAAGTAACAGGTCTGGTTAGTCACTCAATAGAAACTGTCACTTGACCAACGTCACTTGACCAACGTCACTTGACCAACGTCTTTTAACAGCATGCCTTGTTGGGGATGATCAATTAAAAATGAGTAAGTACTTGTGTTGCATCACTAAAAAGTACAAATCAAGTGTGAACACAGCCGGACACAAACTAAGGGACCAATTTAGCATAAACTTATATTTTAAATTGACCGCCCTAAAAGCTTTTTTGGGTGGTGGAGGGGGATTTTGAAAAAAAAAAGAAAGTTTCTTAAGGAGTAAATGTTTAAATTTTCAGCCCTCTTGCTCCATTGTTGCGCGACACACACACACACATTATACTTTCTATATTATTAAAATGGAAAACATCTTTAATGTTTAAAGCTGCAAAGCTTTCCAGGCTGTATCATCATCATCATCATCATCATCATCATCATCATCATCATCATCATCATCATCATCATCGGTCGTTATAAGTCCACTGCCATTCCCATCTCCTTCCATGACGACCTATCTTGTGCTAACCTCTGCCACGTCTTACAGGCAAACTTTTCTATCTCATCCCTTCATCTTGTGTCTGGTCTTTTCCGACTTCGTTTACTGTCCCATGTGCACCAATCGGTTAGTCTTTCCCCCATCTATTGTCATCTCTTATTGCTAGGTGGCCAGCCCATCTTCATTTTTGCTGCTTAATTAGTTGTATAATATCCTTCAATCTAGTCCTCTCTCTGATCCATGTTGATATTTTTCTATTTCTTAGCATTGCTCTTTCCATGGCTCTCTGCGCTATTCTGAGTTGGTTTTCAGCTCGTTTGGTTAATTTCCATGTTTCGCATCCATAAGACATGGCTGGTATTATACCGCCGCTGTATACTTTACGCTTTCGGCACATTGGCAAGGTGCTCTTCAGAATGTATCTATTCATACCAAATGCTTTCCAACCTATCGTTATGCGTCATTTTATTTCGCAGTCATGGTCTTTCTCTAGCTTTATTACCTGTCCTAGGCAGATGTATTCATCGACCTCTTCTAGAGTCTCTCCTTCTATCTTTATAATGGAAGTATATATATATAGTATATGAAGCTTTTATAACTTCCACTACTAACAATGTTATTGAGAAAAAAAATGTAACTTACTTCTCGGAGCCTCGATGTGACCATGTGTTCGTACGCGTAGTCCGTGACCAGTTATTTCCTAATCTCTTTCCCCCTTTCCACAATTATTATGTTCAGTTTCCCGCTTTTTCTAACGACCCACTTCCTTTGAAGGAAATATACATACTACAATTCTACAAAGATTTAAAATTATTGTCTCTTGTGTACATATTGATATATTGTAATAGAAATCTTTTTTTATGACAGCATTTTGCAACTAATTTATTTCTTTTATTTAAAATCTGATAATCCTTTGGGAAGCAAATTATATTAAGTATGTTGCATCCAGTTAAGATCGAACTCATTGCAGTAGGAATGATCTGCGAGATAAGCTCTCTAACCATTGTTCCATGGCGAGGCGCCGCAATCGCCCACGAGCTAGCGCGCACGCACACACAAACATATGCGTGGGTTCACTCATCTACAAATAATGTCGACTATTCAAACAGTTATATATGTGCGGATATGATCTTTCTTTCAGGACTGTGACAAAAAGATGTACTGAAAAAGACAGTTAAAAATATAAACTGAAAATAACTATTTTTTTCACCATTTCCATGATGGGACAAGTGAGATTGATTAATCATAAATAAGCGAAAACACCGCCAACAAAGACTTGTGTGTGGTGGTGGGGGGGGGGCGGGTTACGGTACTTTCGTCTATATCACTTCAGCAGATACTGTACACTATCGATGAATGATGACGTGCACCTCGTGCATGTGTATGTTGCAGCAGTCTTTAGCCGATCAGTTCCAGGAAAGACGATGACGCATCGAAGTCGGCGACCAAGCAGGTTCATGGCCCACCGAACACGAGGGGGAGATGAGAGATACATATAAAATACAGGGAACATACCATATCTTCCGGATGGATACCTGAGTGGGAAAACGCAAATTACGCAGAGCTTCTCCGTCTTAAGAGAAAATTAAACAACAGGGTCCGTCTGTTATCTGTTAAAATTGATTCATTTATTTCTCGAATCGCTTCTCGGATGCAACCATGGTTCGAATTCCAACACTTCAACAAAGCGCCAACTGCTGCAATGGATCGTTGGCTAGCTGCTACCTTTCTCCCACTTTAACGTCTAGCTAACTCTCTCGCTCTCTGTTTGCCTCCCCATGTCCGACGGGTCAGCCAGGGCCACGTCTGCCTTTGGCCAGGATTCCTTGAGGCTTCTCGAGTCCAACGTATTTTACCCACAAAAAGAATCAATCTCTTTGTCTAACGGTTCGGTCAATCAGAAACGCGAGATTTCAAAAACCCTGTGGAAGGGCGTTTGATTGGTTTACTACATCTAAAATCTTCATCTAACCCTACTTGCTTTGCAAAACCATTCCTGCCCGTATTATTTTACAATAACAGTGTTGTCTAAAATTACCTTTGTCACCACAATGTCTCTAAAATTCTCAATGAATTTCAATGACATTTTGTCGAATAGTGGGCCATTGGTTATGGAAGAATTGATGAAATTTAGGGGTGGATCCAAAGATTTCTTTTCTATTGAGAGGAAGAAATTCCAGGATCCGTCCAAAAATTTAATATACAAATATCTCTCAATCGAAAAAAATCCCTGGATCCACCCCAGAATTCCATCAACCATACGACAAAATGTCATTGAAATTCATTGAGAACTTTTGGAGATGTTGTTGGGACAAAAGTGATTTTAGACCAAAGTGATTTAGACAAAACTGATATTTGCTAATAATGTAAACGAAAGTGCTGTACCCCGTGTGGCTGTTTCATTAACACTTTCACTGCCACACATGTGCTTCTTGTGTCATTATTGCCTATTGCCTCTGATGCACATGTGTGTCCATTCCACAGTTGTATATAAGGCAATATAAATAGCTACAGCAACGCGCTAGACCCAGTTCATGCTTTGTGGCACTGAGCAGCGGACGTGTTTATTTTGTTGCGCTCTTTGTTGTGTGCTATTCAAGGTAGGAGTGAATGTATTGAATGGCCAGGGTTTCTCGATGATTTCAATCCTTTTGATATTTAGTAGAATTAAGCGAATCTTTTCACTTGAAATATTGAATTGGCCAGGAACTTATCAAAAGAAATTTAAAAAACCGAACATATGAGGGAGAGATTAACAGATCAGCTTTGGTAACCTCTTGCTGACTGATCTTCACTTATACTAAATTTCTATGTTGGAGAAATGGCTATAAAAACACGCCCATGGTCGTTTGGTGGCAATGGTGAAGAAACCAAGCAGCAAGTAATCTACTCTAATGATGAACAATGTGATTTTCTTTGTTCGCTGTCCGTAACACCGGACTCTTCCACTGGGGAGAGATTAAAGTTTTGCTGAAAAAAACACTTCCTGCCCACTGTTTCAAACGAATTCAGTATTTTTGTTCTATTAAAAAAGAATCATCTCAATCCAAATATATCCGTGATTTCTTTTTCCACTGGGATAAACGAGTAGATCATATGAAACAAAACAATAATAGATCAGGACAGACGTCATATAGCAAGGATCAGCAAGCTATTTCGTTATTCGCCTCCCCACGACGGCAAATATGACACACGGTCTTTTTTAGGGTGGGGTCCTGCACCCGAACGTGCAGGCAGAAGGAGGTGGGGGAGATCCCAAGTCCACGTGACTAGAGGCTTGAGTGGAGAGAATCCCAAGTCCCTGTCACTGAGACAAATGCCACGAGGACCGGGATAAACTGGTCAGTGGTTACAGGACGAATCCTGTACAAAAGCTTCTCAGGACGAATCCTTAGCATGCTGGTTAAAGATCCCGGGACGCATCCTGGCCAGCTGGCTGAGATATCCTGTGCAACTTCTCCTAGGACGAATCCTGAGCATGCGACAAGGACCTCTTACAGTCCGGTGTTTCTCCGAACTTCGAAGCCATGGTGGTGTCGAGGAACAGATACTACACTTTGATCTCAGCCAAAAGGCCGGGCTGCTCATCTGTCTTGCCGTTGTTAGTGGGTTCGATCCTCATCGGATGTTCCAGTATAGGTGGTCTGATACAAATTCATGCTAACTATACTTATATAATGAACAGTGATTTGCTGAAAAAGCTATTTCCTTCCCACCTTTTGGAACTATAGACTCTCCAACTGAAACAAATTTGCTATAATTTTTCCTTAGAAAATGGTTTTATAGAAATTCATATATATCTGTGATTTTTTCACGTGTATTAACTAGTCTATATTATAATGATTCAATTTCTGATTGGTTGTGGGTTTGTTATCGTAACACAGTAGAAATGGCACATTGTAGCGAGATTTTTGTCAGCGCAATACTGTTAAAATGCTCTAACTTGAAGAATAAAGCAATTTCCAGTTCAATATCCAGCTTGATAATAATAGTGCGGGGTTTGCATTCGTACTCACCTTGATGATAATGATACGATTCTTTATGTTTGTTTGTGTGTTTGTTACAAAACCTGGAATGAAAATCATATCAATAAGAGGACAAGAAATGAAATAATTAATAATTGTTGGTTTAAATAATGATACCCGTGAAATAATATCTATTTTGTAATATAATATTTTTACATATTTTTATATAGAAATAAATTTCTTTAAAAAAATAAAGGTATTTTAAGGACGGATATGTTCGCTGGTGAATGGTTGGCTGGATGTAGAGTGTGAGAGTTTTTAGCCCTGAGGAGGGCCGTTAACATTAAGTGATGAAAAGGGCCGTTATTGGATAGGTTTCTTTCATGTGTAGAGGTAAGACTTTGTTGTTTAGCCCTTAAAAGGAAGGGACCACAGTGTAGAAAGTGAGATTAAGTCCTGAGAAGGACTGTTGTAGTGAGGAACACGGTAGGCACACGTGTTAATGCTTGAAGAAGATGCGCTGGGATTGTCCGTCATTATTGATGGAGTGAAAGGCACCTAGCAAGTCACGTGACGCAAATGGAGCGTATTGGTTGGTCGATCAGTTCCAGGAGCTGTTGGTTTTGGCGCGGAAATACAAACAAAGATACGAGAGCAGTGTAGGAAGAAATCAAATCAGACATACATTTATAGATTACAAATGAAAGATTCGTCTAATAAAAAAGGGAGATACAGAGACATGTCGATTAAAAGGCCGAACATAAAGATTGGGAAAAGTATGCGTGTTGAAACGATCGTGGAGTGAGAAGAGTTAAGCTTACGAAAGAACGAGGAGGTAGGTATGTACTAGTTTGTAGTCACGAAAGTCTGAGCCCTGGGCGACTAAGGGAAGCTAACTGAGAGGTTGGTCACGGTACGAATGGAGTTTACAAGCGTGTTTGTTGGTTGAGGCGAGAAGTGTGTTTGATTTCGAATCGCGCGGTTGGCAGAACACAATTTGCTCTCGGCGTACGTGACGAACAAAATACAGAATTTAGCTTGTGGAGAAAGAGAAGTGAAAAGGAAGCTAAACGAGAGATTTGTCTTAGCAGAAAACCAAGCCATCAATTGGGGCGCGTTTGAAGCAGATATGTAGAGTGGTAGCCGGAGAAGTTATCTGGCTACAGTAACTGGAGACAAAGAGATCGCTAGCTAGAAGAAGAAAGTGGTCGCCGAAAGGGATAGTGAGAAACTGGTAAGAAGGAGTAAGCTTGAAGAAAGGTTTTACGTATGTTAAAGGCAAAACACGGACCTATCGAACGAGAGTGTCGTCGAAGAATTGAGGTAAAGAAGAGGCGTTAGCGCCTGGTATTTATAGCAGCCACTACCAGCAGCAGCCAGCCGTGACGTCAGCCGAAAAAAGAAGTATCCTTAGTTTCGTATTTCATGACATGGAGCCATTAAGGAGCAAGTAGGCTGTTAGGCTGTTACAGTATCATTTTTTCACGGGTATCGTTATTTTATACAAAAATTATTAATTTTTTAATTTCTTTTTCTTTCCCTCTTCCATCATGAACATTTCCACACTTTATTACAAATTTTACTAAATTGTGAGCATGTATAGTAAAAAACAACAACGACGAAACTACAAATAATGTATAACCTTTTGTTCTTATGTTGATACTTTTGCTGCATATTAAATATTTATATCCATATTTCCAAGCAACCAGCCTTTCGTCAAATCCTTTTACTGTTCATTCCTGAAAATTGTACACTTCGCTTTGGAATGTTCTTTATTGCTATGTGGGAAGGGGAATAAAAATAGACTTCAACGTTTCTCGCACACATCATTCGTCAGTTTAGAAATCCCCAGAATCCTACTGATTATGAATTATTAGTAATAAAAATAAAACTTTGAATTTTGAATGCAGTCAGAGTTTGCTTAAGGATCAAGTACCAGTCCGCTACCAAGGTAAAATTCCGAAGCGAACCAAAGACTACCGAAGTGAGTAGTTTAGTAACTTGATATCGAACTTAACGACTGCTAAATGTGGCCTTTATGCGGGTCTGAGGTTAAAGATGTATTTTTCTACTATATTCATCTGCGTGGTTTTTATATAATTTTTTAAAACTAAAAACCAAATCAGCGTAATGGTTTTGATATAAAAAATCCCCCCAAAATAAGGATACCAGTCAGATTATTTCGTAGAATAATCGATCAATTATATATATAATAAGAGCCGTCTAATTAAACTACCTTTCTTCTTTTTAAACCACCAAACTTTCTTTTTCTTCTCTCCCTACCATGTCTGTCACACTTATAGTATCAGTGGCAGCCATCAGCCGAGCATGTTGTTGTACACGTAGATAACCATTAGCAAAGCGACGGGTCATGGACTAGTTAATAGTAATGACTAAACATTAGTATTTTAAATGCTGATACCTACAAAACCCTTGGCGTCCTTATCTTCGTGGTAATGGCTTCTCGGATATTAGTATCTACAGCGTGGAACTGATTTTGCAGACGACATTATCAAGCAATTCATTGAATTCAAATCGGAAGCAGCAGACGACATGTCTCAAACAGATGTCAACAACATTTGTTATATAATAAAATAAAACCAAAGTTTGTTGCGAAATAATTATATGCATAGTTATTTGTTGATTACGGTTGGCTGAGTGAGAACCAGTATGGACACAAATTATTTCTTTTATTGTTCCGTCTTGGTGTTGGCACCAGGCGTCATGGTAACCTTTCAAATGACTCTTCTTCGACATTTTGGACATTATGCCAAGAGATCCAAAATGGCTGCCCACCTGAGTAAATCATTTTCTTGGCAGTTTAAGTCCTTAACGACAATTCACTTTCTAAGAGTTTCTTTCCGTTTCTTCTTTCCCCACTCTTCCTTTCTTGCTTATTTACTCTTTACCCCCTCTATGCATAATGTTTCTGTCCTTATCTTTTTCATTTTAACACATCTCTTCTCCTCTTTTCTTCTACTTTCTTTCTTTCTTTTTCATTATACTTTCTTTTCCATTTTTTTTCTATATATTCTTTGCTTCCTTTTTACTATGCTTTCTTTTTCCCTTTTTCTTTTTCTTTTCTTTCTTTTTAATCTATATATTCTTTCTTTCTTTTCTTTTACAATACTTTGTTTTTCATTGTTTCTTTCTTTTCATTTTCTTTCTTTTTTATTTATGTGTTATTTATTAACCTTTTTTTTCTTTCCTCTTTCTTTCTTTCCCTTTTAACCATTTCTCGACCTTTTGTTTTATTTCGTAAACACTTCAAATGTCGACATCTCAGCACACCTTTCAAACTTTCTCTTATTTGACATTCACAGGAACGTTAAAATACAGAAAAATATACATTTCTCTTATATATCTGTCTCAGTTTGTTCAGTATCTATCTATCTATCTATCTATCTATCTATCTAT
>VCCN01003983.1:216796-227043 GCA_006491835.1 Architeuthis dux
GATAGAAAGAAAGAAAGAAAGAAATGAACAGAACGAGATAGCTTGATAGATAGATTTTTGAGACGTGCACAAGCACACATCCCTACACGCGTACACTTTTCTATACCCGTTCATAAAGGCTCTGTTACTAATGTTTGAAGCGCAATCTCCATGCATTAACACAATTTATAATTCTTCATTTATTTCACAATTTACATGACACACGCATATATCGATATTATTTAGTTCAGGACAAGATCAACTGAGGCGAAATTAGATGGTGATAGGAAGATTGTGTTGCGTCAGTCAGGGTGTGATGAATTGAATTTGTGCCTAGTAACGCAGAATTCTGACCAAATATGCACCCCAAATGCATATGCTAAGGTTTGTTAACGGCACAAATCTTGCGCATTGTTTTTAACTGAAATTTCGTATCAATCAACCAATAAAGAACTAAGTTTGCATTTAATGTGCATTTATCCATAAAAGATAGTTCAGATCTCTGATTCTTCGTCCCTCTTATCACTTTGCTGTCTTCTGTGTGCATTCTTATGTCCTCGCTGCATCACAGTCTTCTATGCTTTGCACCTGCAGGCAATGGAGCAGTTTGTTTGTTTGTATAAGTGTTTGTCTCGCATCCTCTCAATCAAAGACAGCAACCTTTTGATTTAGATCTCTGCACTCCCACACCACTCGTTGTTTTGATTATTTGTGCCTCCCTATGAGCAGGTGTGCCTCATAGCGACGTTATTGCGTTGTCATGCTTTTTCACACCCTGCCCTGCAGAGTAAATTGAATTATAATAGAAATCAAGATATTTTAGCTTTAGACTCAACTATAAATGAAGGATAAAAGTATAGGTGAAAGTAGATTGTCAATAAGAATGCTTCAATAAGGGCAAGGAAGAAGAAATGATAATATTGGATATTTGCTTAGCATGAAAATACGGCCAAATCTCCATCTTTGACTAACATCTGTGCCCCCCTACGTGCAGGTGTGTTTCATAGTGGCGCTACCGCGTTACAGTGCTTTTTCACACCCTGGTGCCAGTCTTCCATAGAGCAAGGGCCTCCCCACCATAGAAATCAATATTTGACATTCTGATTCCTGCCTGATCTCAAACACCGACTTCTGGCGGCAGTCGCAAATACGCAACGATCTCAACCACCAAGCAGGTTCTGCACGCATGCAGGAAAGGATAACAGATGCATTGACAGATGCATTCTTTCTCTCATTTCTTACAAGTCCCCCCCCCTCCACACACGTACACATTCTAACTTATATACTATCTTTTGTTTTGTCTTGTCTACATTCCTGCACACAAAAACACACGTAAATGAACATGATCACAATGATGCACACTCACGCACAAACACACGTACACTTACGCACACATGGACAGACATACACACATGCCATATACACGCATGCCATATAGGCATATATATATACACACACTACATGCAGACACATACGCACACACACACATACACACGTACATTATTTCGCATTCTCTTTCTGATGTCAAACAGATGTAAATGCCATGCATGTGCACACACACACACTTTATTTAATTCCTTGTCACGTGAGAGCGAAACGTAGGCACATCGGTAACTCGAAAGCACTCAGAGAGCGCATACACTAACTAAAAACTGAATGAAAATAACTTAATATATAGCGACATTTACAGAATTTAGGACTAGTGTCTTAATATATGAACAAATAAGAATAGAAAGAATTCCTAATTTAAGCAATGACCCTACCCTCGACAAAATGTCAATGAGAACTTTTGGAGATATTGTGTGGGAAAATAGAGATGAGTGAATAAATATACCTCTAGCAACTTCTTTGGAGAGGTAAACATGTGTGTTCACTGCTGAACATGGCATTTTTTTGCGCAGAAGATGAAAGACATGTGAAGAAAATGAGAAGAAGACCTTCATCAAATATCGATTGGATTTATCGATGACATTGGATTGTTGACAGTATCATTGAAACTGATATTCAAGTCATGGAGCATCCTGATAGTTGTGTCAAGGCTGGAACAGGGAGGGATGGGAGGCGTGGGAGAGGGGATGAGAAGTAATGGAGAGGGGGGAGGAAGGAAGGAAAGAAAGAAATGAAAAAAGGAAGAAAGTGACCAGCCTATACGTGAATTGCCTGGAGAGAAAGGATGATCAACGAAGATGAAAGAAAGAAAGAGAGGAAGAAAGAAAGAGAGGAAGAAAGACAGGAAGGAAGAGAGAAAGAGAGGAAGAAAGAAAGAAAGAAAGAAAGAAAGGCGAAAAGAAGGGGCAA
The DNA here is from genome assembly GCA_006491835.1 of Architeuthis dux. Classification (NCBI taxonomy): domain Eukaryota; kingdom Metazoa; phylum Mollusca; class Cephalopoda; order Oegopsida; family Architeuthidae; genus Architeuthis; species Architeuthis dux. The sequence continues at coordinate 219,074 of VCCN01003983.1, forward strand.
CAGAAAGAAAGGGACAAAGAAAGAGATAAAGAAAGAAAGAGGAGAAAAATATCAAAGAAAGAAAAGGGGCCAAAAGAAAGAAAGAAAGAAAGAGAGAGAGAGGGGGTAGATGTGAAATGAAAGTAGAGGCCAAACAAGAAAAAAAAATGTCGTGAAAAAATGGGGGGAAAAGTAAGGAAGATTTAAAGACGGGAAAAGAAATGTTTTAAAAAAAGCAAAAATTAGTCCCTCAATAGAAACCGTCACGTGACCAACGTCTTTTGTCAGCAGGCCGTGTTGGGGGTGATCAATAAAAAAATTGGGAAAAATGGTAATCAATGAATAAGTTACTTCTCACGCATTTTGTTTGGCAGTGATCACTAAAAAGTCTGAATTTTCTAAAAGAAATAAGCGTGAATGCTGACCGATACAAACTAAAGGACCAATTTAGCATTAATTACATTGTAAATTGAACCGCTCCACCACCACCACCACTAAAATCCTATTTAGGAGTGGATTTAAAAAAAATGTTTTTACTAGACATAATAGGGAGTAAATGTTAAAATTGTTCTGTTAAAACTGAAGAAACCTGTGTTGACAGTTTTGGTGACAGTTTTGGTTGATGGTTTCTAAAACACAATCTGAAGGAAGGAAGAGAATTAAAATGAAATGAAGAATGTAGAAGGAAAAAGACGAACAAAAAGACGAAGATTCCTTGAAAAACAGCAGGAAAAACGCGATGATAGTGCAAGAAAAATACGGAAGGACAACAGTTTAAGGATAAACATATTTGTTTAACTTTTAAATATTGACAGAGAAGGATCTAAATAGTTTATTCAGTAGCTTCGGGCGTTGTCTCAATCTTTCATAATACAAGACCGCCACGAAATTAATGAGATATTTTGTATCGCCAATGTACGTTCGTTAAGACTTTTAAACAACCGATAGAGTTCCTCATAACTATTCTTCTGTTATAGTTCACACCTTTTGTTCCAACAATATCTCCAAAAGTTCTCAATGAATCTCAATGACATTTTGTCGAATGGTTGGCCATGGGCTAAGGAAGAATTGATGAAATTTGAGGGTGGATCCAGGGATTTTCCCGATTGAGAGATATTATTGATTTTGGGATGGATCCTGTAATCTTTTCCCTCTCAATCGAAAATAAATCCTTGGATCCACCCCCAAAATTGTATCAATTCTTCCTTAGACAATGGCCCACCATTCGACGAAAAGCCCACAAAAGATCTGTTGATTACGTAGCGGTCTTCAGAATTGTAAATGGCGATGGGTGGCTTTTATTCTAACTGTCGACGCTCCCACGTAAACTGAGGCCGGTATAATGTTGTTACCTGCGACGAACGTTACAAGGTCAATGAGAGCCAAATTCACTTTCTTTCGGAATATAATTGAAAAGGGTTGAAAGCATCCATAGAGAGGGGATCAGAGCAGAGAGATTTACAATATTTATATTTCTGACCGTTTTTCCATGACGTCGTGATAGAACGTCGTGATGTCATAAAAGAACAAATGTCAAAAACTGTGTAAACAACGTCGCAGGTTTTGAACAGTGTTTGTTCTTGCTTGACTGATAGCAACGCGATCTATACAATGGTTTATATGAGCTGACCGAGGAGAAATTTCTTGGCGAGTCTCTACAATGCTGGAACCACAAATAATATATTTTATTAGGCTGTTACATATGAAATGTCGTTTTTGAATTGTAAAATAAAGGATGATATAAAAAATTGAATCCGGGGTATATTTAATCAAAATATGACCCATTTGAAGCAATGGGTTACGGTACTTTCGTCTACATCACTTTAGCAAATATCAGTTTAGCAAATATCAGTTTTGTCTAAATCACTTTTATGAATTTCAATGACATTTTGTCGAATGGTGGGCCATTGTCTAAGGAAGAATTGATAGAATTTTGGGGTGGATCCAAGGTTTTCTTTTCGATAGAGAGGAAAAAGATTCCACGATCCGTCCCAAAATTTAATAAAAATATATCTCAACCCCAAAATTTCATCGATTCTTCCTTAGCCCATGGTCAACCATTCAAAATGTCATTGAAATGCAGTGAGAACTTTTGGAGATATTGTTGGGACAAAGGTGATTTTAGACCAAAGTGATTTAGACAAAACTGATATTTACTAAAGTGATGTAGACGAAAGTGTTGTACCCCGAAGCAATACCCTTTTTCGAAGGATCCTCTAATGATAATATGCCATCTCTATAAAATTGTTTAGATTTAGTGGTCACAAATTCAGTAGAAGCACGAATTATGGCTTCCCTATTATTGAACCTTTCATTATGGATATGAATTTCAAAATGTTATGCCAGGTAAATATGGGGATGCTGCAAGACTTACTATCCCAATTTATTAAGCTTAGACACAGTCAGCCGAGAGGTGTGGGGTCTGCACTATCATGGTGCATTTCATTCAGTTACTTTTTCAAACTTTTTAACCTTTCATATTGCCTTGAGATGACGTGATACGATCGCTGTTGAAGATCTAAAGTCTCCAGAAAGTGCCACTGCAGTCAATAATTCTTCATCATTAAGAAAAGGTTTGGACCTTCCACAAGGTTTGTTATTGGTATCTACATTTCCAGACTTAAACCTATTGAACCAACGCTGAACAGTTCGCACTGTAGTAATGTTCACTCCAAATGCTTTGTTGACATTATCAGCAACAGATTGAGCAGCATTATTTCCTAATTTAAAACCTTGCTCGAAAATTAGTCTAATGTCTGTTTTCATTTTTCTCGAGATTCCAAGGCAGAGTTCATATCGAAAATAAAAAAACTGAATGTTTGAATGCAGCCAAAAAGAAAGATGAGGAAAGAGTGTGGGGAGGGCTCAGAACAATTTGTGAATTTGTGAGAAATATTCCAAACATGAGACGTGTGTGTGGGGGGGGTGCAGAAAGATTGATTCGTCATCGGAAGCCAAAAATTAAATTAGAAATCTGAAAACTAATGAGAGGTGGGCTGGAAATTCCTGTCACTCGGCCATTTAAACATTTCAAAGGCTTCAAAGAATCTCAGCCTTTTTTCTTGCTTTTGGTAGAAACCGTCAACCAAAACTGTCAACATAGGTTTCTTCAGTTTTTAAGTTGGTCTGCCTGGCTGACTATGTATGTATCACGCATACAGGCTAGAACTAGAGGGCTGAAAATTTCATCATTTATTCCTTATTATGTCGAGAAAAAACTGTTTTTTTCAAAATCACTCCCCCTTTTAGAGAGGGGTTCTGTTTGCAATGTAAGTTTATGCTAAATTGATCCCTTAGTTTGCGTCTGCTTGTTATTTGAAAATTCAGACTTTTTAAAAATTTCAATTTCATTTCAACAAAATGCGAGAGAAGTAACTTATTCATTGATCACCCCCTTTTCCATTTCTTTAATTGATCACCCCCAACACGACCTGCTGTCAAAAGACGTTGGTCACGTGACGGTTTATATTGAGTGACTAACCAGACCTGTCGTTTTTTTTTCTTCTTTTGATTTTCAAGCCGTTAATTTTCATTTGGGAGGGAATATCATCATCATCATCATCATCATCATCATCATCATCATCATCATCATCATCATCATTTCTAGTTTGTTTCTCTTCTCAATCATATTGTGTACAGCGTCTGACGCTTATCGTGATCACTTTGTGACAGGGTCATTTATATAACAATAACCGGCTGATAACAATAAGCGAAAATATAGAGAGGGGGTCGCTTATTGTGATCATCTTAAATGAAGTATTTGGAACTGACTTAATTTGATAACAATATCGGTGATCATAATAAGCGGACTCCTCTGTATTTTCACACCAGAGCAGGTCTCCTCAAATTTCGATAATCTATCCCTGTGGTCTTCACCATCTTATTAGATGCGCCACGTTTATCTCTAGCAGCGATCACTGTGACTGACTGACTGACTGACAAGTCGACATATCAACATATCGAACATAACTTTTTAATGACGTAATAAAATAATATTTGTTTTGTTTCTCAAAATCAAACTGTGACGTAAGGTTGCGTTCGTTTTATAAGAAGCTAAGACATTTTTTAACATATCTCATATCGTGGTGTTTTTTCTAACATATCTTATATCGCGGTGTTTTTTAGCATATCTCATATCGCAGTGTTTTTTTTAACATATCTCATATTGCGTTGTTTTTAACATATCTCATATCACGGTGTGTTTATTTTGTTTAACATTTAACTGAACTCGTGTTTAAATAACGCATCTATGGCCTGACTTTCAGGCTAGTTTTCCCTCGGATCTCTTACTGTTCCAATCTTTGTGGCCGTGTCTAACATTCAACTGGTTATAGGTGCGGTCGTTACTCCCATATTCTGCAATTTACGTATCTCTCGTAGAGTAGAGGAATCCGTAAATTTTCGAAGTCCTGACATATTTTAATGTTTCTATTCGCAAAGACAGCTCCTGGTTTGAGCTCATGCCATATTATTATTTCCCACTCCCTTAATGATATACAGGCATACCTTGAATAGTACGGTGTTGATTAGTGCGACTTTTAATGTGGTACGGTTCAGGTATTACTGTACAAATTAATGTAACTAAGTATACGCTGAAAACAACAACACATTGAATTATAATATGACCTCGAACAGTGCGGTTTTGAACAGTACGGAAGGTTTTAGAATTAATTTACCGCACTAATCAAGGTGTTACTGTACTATTATTTCCATCATGATTTTAGAAAAATATTCCATAGAATTTTATGTTATTAGGTAATCAAAATTCAAGGGTAACTTTTTATATTCTTTTTTCATATTCAGCGCTATTTTCATGTCATTCTACCCCTTCTTCTTCTTCTTCTTCTTCTTCTTCTTCTTCTTCTTCTTCTTCTTCTTCTTCTTCTTCTTCTTCTTCTTCTTCTTCTTCTTCATCATCATCATGGCGGCCATCACAACATGTCCCCAAACTCCATTATTATTATTAATAAAATTATTATCATCAGTTTTTATTGTAATTACTTTTTTTTTTAAATGAAAGCGTGTTTTGCTAATTTCTTTAACATCTTCGTTTTTATTATTTATTAAATGGGTTTCAAATTACAGATTATTGATGGGGTTCGAATTATTTGAAGAGGTTTTGAGCAAAATGAGTAAGAGATTAAAAAAACGACGGATTAGGAGCTGTGCCTTTTTTCATTTATTTTTTTTTATTCGTTTATTTTTTTTGTTTGTTTTTGAATCCACAGTTTTTTTCTTTCTCTTTTTGACGGGATTAATATCCCGGGACGCCTTCTTTTTTTCCCCGTCTGCCAAAGTAGGATCACGTGACACATTATTTCTGGTTAATAAAAAGAAATGATTTAATTAAGTTATTTGCTTCCCATGAGGGGGTCGGGATTAAATCAAGAACATCCTTTGCTTTCTCTCTCAATTAAACTTTTAAAGAATGAGATTCAAATTCACTTCAGATTGTCAAAATATTTTCTGAAAGAATTTTTGAAGAATTTAAAATTGATATCTCCTTATGCGATGAGCACTGTGATTTCTTCTGTTTCTCAGTCCAACTTAAAGGTAACAATTTTGATGATAAAAATACCTCCTACCAACGATTTGAAACAATGGACTCTTCCACGGTTTCAGTAGATTATTTTCTTAAAAATATCATCTCATAGAAATTCAAATATATCTGTATTATATTTTTATAGTTTTGAAAACGGTCATTAATATTCAAATAGTTCTTCGGACGATTGAACTCCTTCTTGTTGTCTGTGTTGTTAACACGACGTTTCGGCCGATCCATTCTTCGCCCTTCCTCAGGTGTAATACGCGAATGTGATGGGGGTAAACAGAAACTACACATAAAACTAAATAAAAATGTCTGTTTTTACCCCCATCACATTCGGATATTACACCTGAGGAAGGCCGAAGAACGGATCGTGTTAACAGCACAAACAACAAGAAGGAGTTCAATCGTCCGAATTCAGAAAACGGTTCCGCTAAAACAATTTTTTAGTGTGGTTTCCACCCCCCACCCCGCGACCATTCGTAGCCGGGGTGGTATAAAAATCATGTCTAGTTCCTGGGCATCCGCCCCACCCCAGGCTGCACCTCCTCATTGCACTAAGAGGGAAAGGGTGAGGACAGGGCTGCCACGGAGATTTTATCAAATGTACCAAAAGCTGATATCAAAACGTACCAAATCGTTTATAAAGGTACCAAATCTTTTTCTTTCCTGGGTCAGGATCAATCCCTAGTGGCTGAGGCATGCCAAAAGGCAACGCCAATTTTTCTCCCTATCCACATCTACCAATGTGGGGACGCCCCCACACTAAATTCGACCCCATGTAACATTATGCCCTCGTGGGGAGCGGATAAATCCCTGATGTCATAAATGTCAATGGATGACGTAAGTGAGGTCAGTCGATGACGTAAGCATCTCCGGTGATAAAGAGGTGGTTAGTACACGGAACATTAAATCTGAATGGACAATTCTGCACTTACACCGTCTCTATTGCTTTTTGAGGTGGAAAGGCATAGAGATAAAAGAGATCCCAGATCTTAATGGAGAATCTTCTCATGGATATCCATGCCTACAGTGACGTAAGACAGACAACCTTTCTTTTAATGGTAATTACATGAGAGATCCAGGCCCCGATTTAGCTACTCGTCCCACATTAATAAAACAAACACATAACTGAGATTTAAGACTGGCTGCTGCAGGGTCAAAATCCACTCCTACTTCTATTTTCTATTGTATATATAATAAATAAAAAATTACATTGTGTTTCTATATTTATTTATTAGAATAAACCCATGCGTATCTGTATGATACATTTTCGTTAATATCTAAGACTTGACAATTTAGCTCATGCAGTAACACTGCTGGCTACCAATCACATGGTCGTCAGTTCAAATCACGCTAGAGGAATGCGGATTTTACATATCGGTTTACACCCCAAATTTTGGTGAGGGTTGTTCTTGTTCTTGTTACGGTAGGTAAGTAGTCAACTCCTGAGTTTGACAAAAACATGAATGTTTTACTTGCAAAGTAATTCAATTTCAGTAATAGTATTATTTAGTTTCTGTCTTCATCTTGGTGCAGCAGCTATGACTTCAGTTTCAAATACCTTCATATTTATGTGACTTATATGTATCACATAGATACTACCTTTCCATTATTTACTGTATTAGAATAATAACCCCAATTATAAGTGATAATTGGTTAAAATCGCTAATCTTAAAAACCCAGTCGTTCATAAATGTTGAGGGCAGTATATTACTATAGTAATAGAGCAAGTGTAGAATCACTGAATCGGAATTGATAGCTTGCAAGCGCGGGGCCCTAGAAAATGCGGAGCCCATATCATATGCTACTTATGCTACATAGTTAATTGGGAACTGGAAAGGTTGAAGGTTGTGGTTAATCTGGAAGACGTCGGATCTGGGTGGAATTATGTACTCAATTCAAAAGCCGTGAAAGGTTGAACAGACTTTGGACAAATCCTTTTATGCCTATCTTTTCAAGAACTTAAGAAGCCACGATGCTCAAATATTAGAAACCATCAACCAAAACTGTCGCCAAAATTGTCAAGATAGGTTTCTTTAGTTTTCAAGTTGGTCCGACTGACTGGCTATGTATGTATGGCTATGTATTTGAACGTTTACTTGTACAAAGGACTAGCATAGATATTCACACAATGCACAAGAGAAAGAAAAGTACCTACGCTATGTCTACATGTTGATAATACAAGTTGAGAAGGACCTTACGTAGACAGGAAAAGTGATCCACACTTATGCAGCATCACGATCTTCTCTCACAAGTGTCCAAGCAAAATTTGGTGAGAAAAAATGATAGTATTTGGCTTCTTCTTGAGACGAGGAAAGATCAGCAAGATGAAGTGCCAATGGGGCGTGGATTACTTTAAGGTGAATCCATAATTGCCAGGGAGTGACCTATATATATATTTATTTTTTTCAATTTCTTATATTCTTTAATACTCTCAAAAAAC
>VCCN01003983.1:258244-272744 GCA_006491835.1 Architeuthis dux
ATATATATATATCAATAAATAAAAGCCAAAATGATTTTCTGAAAGATCACTGTAATGGCTTTTTGTCATAATTGAAGACAAGCAAAACACCTGCTCTCAGAAGTGATGTCAAAACTGACAAAAAGCCTCAAAGAAAAGCAAAAGGAAATTTAAAAAATAGATGTACAATGAAGAATTGCAAGAGAAACAGGAAAAACAAAAACAGCAAAGAGAATCCTTTGTAACCAAACACATTCAAGTATTTCAAATCTTTTCTGACGTTTTGTTCTGTATTGTCTTATTATTTCTTTTTTCTTCTCGCAAATTATTGATATTTACTAAGCTTAGCCAAATCTGACACAAGACCAAATAGGAGTAATGCTGATAAGTAGATTGCGTAGCGCCAATCTCCCAAGTGGGGAGAGCCTACCTACTTTGAAAGTGAACATTAGAAATTTTACTTCGGCTCGAATACTGACCACTGGTGCCGGTGGCGAACACGCAACTACCTATTCCACCAAGCATATCATACATTTAGGACATATCACTTTAATACTCTTCCGCCCTCTAGAATGGCCATTTGATAATCACGCCCCTAAGTTTTGGCATTCAAGCACCTTCGCCCCAAAATCAGTCTGAGGGGGAGAAATGCTTTATGTTTTGACAAAAAGAAGATATTGTTCACTCGGAGTGATCCTTTAGGACAGTGGTTCCCCACTTTTGTCAATAAGATTACTAGTATTCCCCCCTTCCATTTATTAAGTTGCAACAAAGAATACTTTCATATAAAAGCTTTATTTTGCATATAATTAGACAGCTTCATACTAAGAATTAGTTTAATTTTATAATTGTACAGCTGCTGAACTTACTCAAACAAAGCAAGCAAAAATAATTAGGAACACATCATTTGAAATTCCAATTTATTACCAAAAAAATAAGAATTCTGCTATCATAACTGATATACACATCAATGTGATCTCTGTTCTTGTTTTTGTTACTAGTTCTTTGATTTGTGGATCTATTTGTGAGAGGGCAGATCTTAAATCATTCTCAACTTGGAGCTTATTTCGAGCCTTTCGACTATTATGTAGAAGTGCAGAAAATCCTATCTCTAGACTGGACTTTTATTTTTACCTAAAAGCCATATTCCCCCTTTGGAGTAGCCCCTGGTTGGGAATAACTGCTTCAGGACTACACTTATCAGTAGTAGTAATTATTTTCTTCACATCGAAGGTATCCGATGGTCATCATTGGAGATCAAGTGACAGCAAGTGTCCTCAATTCTCTAGCACGCTTCTGAATTTCAATAGAGTGGTTGTTGAATAGTTTCAATTCTTCCAATACATCCAGTCTGCAAGTTTTTTGTTTTTATGGGGGGGGGGGTCTGTTCCAAGCGCTCCAATGATGATGGGTATGATCGTCACTTACATATTCTGCAAGGCTTTTGCTTCTCTATCAATCTTATTGTATAAAAGTCGTTGTCACTTTCTTTGTTTGTTTGTCTGTATGTTTGTTTGTTGGTTTTCTGTCATGCTAAAGCAAACAGAAAGAGAGGAAGCGGGTACCGCGAACACACAAACACAAAATTGGATGCTGCTGGTAAGCAAGGTTCTGCTGTGCGTGTGTGTTCACTGGTAATATAACTACTACTGCTGATGATGCTGTTGCTGATGTCACAAGTTCGTGTTTTTTTACCAAATGCCCATACCTTATTGTTTTTAAAATTTCTTTTTTTTTAAACAGAAAATACGAAGTTGTAGAACATCAACAGAAAAATGAAATTTGATTGAGGGATGCATTTTTTGTGCACAATAAATACATTTATACTAAAATATATATTTGTATAGTCAGCTCGGGTAGCGTAATGGTTAGCACGTCTGTCTTAACGTCACGGGTTCGATTCCCGGTATGAGCGAAGTGTGTGGAAAATTAATCATTAGGACAAATATCACTGCGCTTTCAGCAGTTAATTGAGTACCCTCTAAGCTGTGTGATTAGGGTGTAGGTATCCCTTCGGAGTAATTGTGATGTTATGGTGAAATGAAAGAAAAACAGATTGGAAGATGAAGAATGAATTCTTATGGTGAAAGGATTGTATAAGAATGTATGGGTCACGAATGGATCTTGTTAGGAATAAGATAGTTAAGGTATGACCAGCTCCACCCCCATCCCCAAACGGCCTTCGTGACATATTTTATTGTATAAAATAAATAAGAATTCCCTCTGTGGACTTGCATCCTGCCTGGGGGGGGTCATAAAATCTTGTAAGAATAAAGTCCTGGTCTCGACCAGACTTGGAACTTGACGCATGCAAAGGAAACCGGGACTCGTCCCCGGCCGTATTTACTCCAATGGGAACAGCTCCATAGGAGACGGATGCTTTACCTTTTTTTATATATTTGTATAATTTATCCATATGTAAAAGAAATCTCGTCATTTTTGACAGGCACTATGCTAAAGTATTGATATTTGCCAGTTTTTCACGGTCTTTCAGCTTAGTTTTGTGATCTGCTGTAACGACGACATTCGTTATCTGAAAGATCTGCTACACGATGATTAGATCTTGTCTTCTGGCAAGTGATCCGTTTGAATTTCAAATTCCTAAAGAATCTTTTTTATTCTTTTTCTATTTTAGTCACACAGATTTGATTGTTCTGTTCTTTACACTTTCTTGTCTTGTTTTTTTATTGTGAATTTGATAACCGCATCATTGAGGTCGTAACCAACATTTCTCGTTCGCTACTTGTTACATTTACGGTTCATCTTGCAATTCTGAATTGGAAACCGTCAACCAATACTGTCACCAAAACTGTCAACATAGGTTTCTTCAGTTTTCAAATTTGGCTGGCTGGCTATGTATGCATCACGCATACAGGCCATTCAAATGAAGCTAGAGGACTGGGCTGAAAATTTAAACATTTACTCCTTATTATATCTAGAATTTTTGGGAAATTACCCATAATCGGTTTTTAATGGGGGTTCAATTTACAATGTACGTGTATGCTAAATTGGTCCTTTAGTTTGTGTTCGGCAGTCTTCGCGCTTTTTTCTGAAAATGTGGACTTCTTTTAGTGATCATTTCCCAAGTAAAGGCGAGAGAAGTAACTGATTCATTGAATACCAATTTTTCCAATTTTTTAATTGATCATCCCCAACACAGCATGCTGCCAAAAGACGTTGGTCAAGTTTCTATTGAGTAACTAACCAGACCTGTTATTTTCCTGTTCATCTAGCAATTCTTAATTTTATGTATATATATTTGAATGTCCTTTCGCTTTTCTTTGAGGTTGTCACTTTTGACAATAAGTTCTGAGAGCAGCTTTTTTGGTTGTCTTCAATCATGACAAACAGCCATTACAATTCAGTGATCTTTCAGAAAGTCATTTTCTCTTTTATTCTTTATTGATTTTTAATTTTGAAATTATATATGCGGGGTCTGTCCATAAAGAAATCGAACTTTTGAATCAGCGCACCAATGAGGCGTTTTAGCGTGCTCTGACTGAAATGCTATGTAGCAGTGATCTTGAACTGTTGTATTAAAAAAATTGCATCAAGCCACGTTGGTTAGTTTTTTAACTACAAGTGCGAGAGTGAACGTGTGTCCAAGTTGAACAACGAAGGTTTTAGAAGTCCTGTGATTCGTGGAAATCGTCGCCTGACTGTCCTTGAAGTTTCCGAAGAGGTGGGAATCTGTAAAAGTTCATGCATCACGATTTTTGCAGATTTTGCGGCAACACGATGCATCATCATTTTTTTTTAAAATCATATTTTACAGATTCCTACCTCTTCGGAAAACGTCACGGACGGTTGGGTGACAATTTCCACGAACCACAGCATTTCAATGTGAGCATCCTCTTTGGTAGATGTGGCAACATTAGAAAAGTCTCCCAAAAAGCTTTTCCTAATTTGAATCAGAATTTCACACTTCTAAAACCATCATTGTTCAACACTGGGAACAAACGCCAAGCGCACTAGACACACGTTCACTCTAGTATGCGTAGCTCAAAAACTAACCGGCTTGATGCAGTTTTTTTATACAAAAGCTCAAGGTAACTGCTACATAACATTTCCGTCAAAGCAAGATAAGACGTCTCATTGGCGGGCTTTTTCAAAAGTTCGATTTTTTTATGGACAGACTTTGTATACTAGTATAGTACCCGTCAAAAATGACGGAATTATTTACTATGGATCGGTTTTTCTCTGTGCGCTCTGCCTAGGAGCAAAGTGTTGATTCCTGGCACTTCTACCTCTCTCTCTCTCTCTCTCTCTCTCTCTCTCTCTCTCTCTCTCTCTCTCTCTCTCTCTCTCTCTCTGTCCCTTTCTTCTTCTGTTTCTTCCTCTTGCCGGGTCATCGTCCCTTTTCCTCCGTTGGACATAGGGCCTTCCCCAGCCACCGTCATAAGCTCGGATCTTGTGCTCTTCTCTGCCATCTTGGTTCGAATTTGTCATGGCCGTCACGCCATCGGATCCTTTCCCCGTCCACAGCTTCGATTTCTAGTTTCTCGGGGGTCAGTTGGTTAACCCCGAGGTCCATCTGTTGTCAGGAAGAATTACAAGAAATGGTTATCGGGCCAAATAATGCGAACAAAACCATCGACCTCCACATGAACTTCAAGAAACGTCAAGGGATGGTAAACGAACCACTAGATCAGTGGTTCCTAACCATTTTTTCTTTGCTCCATGCTTCACATCGACAGCTCAAAGAATGTGGTCCTTCTTACAAGAAAACATAACAAGAAACAAGAAAAAGAAGAGACACTGTTCAAAACCTGCGACGTTGTTCACACAATCTTTGACAGCATTTGTGTCAGTAATAAAACTATTTGTTTCCAATTGATTAAAAAAAATGAATAATGTAAAGCTGTTAAGAGATTTTAAAAAAGACACTCTGAAAATGGACACTGACTCATTTTCTTGCTAAATGTTCGTTTGTATCCAAGAAGTGTGTATTTATATGTGTTCCCCGTAAGTTATAGGTCTTAACTCTACGCTTACAATATGAGATGATAAAAATATTTTAGCTTCTTAAATTACGAACGCTTTTTCTTACGTCACATTTCTTTATTTCGAGAATTGATTTTAAAAAAAGAATTATATGGCGTAGTGTGACGCAAAACAGAACAAATATTCTTCGCCCACTCTCTCTATCCTTTCTTTCTTATGAACACTATTAAACTATTCAAATTTGGGCTGAACGAAAAGGTTTTTGGCATTCGTAGAACTGCCGATCATAATAATTTAATTATATATCATGTAACAAATTCTTTGTAAAAAAATAATTACTGATGTATGAACTTTGGGGCACTTGCTAAAATGTTTGTAATTCCTTTATTGTGTGAAATTTAGTAACAACCAGGCAATTACCTCATCGCTTTTATAGTTCACAAAGTTAATTACTTAAGCATTAGTTACTATGGAATCTTAAGTAAAATTAGTAATTAATAGCGTTGTATAATTAGTAATTAATAGTATTGTATAATTAGTAATTAATAGTATTGAATACTTAATAATCAATAATATTGAATAATTAGTAATTAATAGTATTGAATAATTAGTAATTAATAGTATTGAATACTTAATAAGTAATAGTATTGAAAACTTAGTACGCTTTTCGCTCTTCATGTCCAAATTCCAAATTGCCCCCCCCCCATTATTCAAATTGCCCCCTTGTGGGACGTGCGCCCCACGTTCAGTATCACTGAACCAGATGAAGATATCGCTATCAAAGTTGAGAACAAGACGACTACATCTACTTAGGCCACCGCATTTCAGCAATGACCCTCCAAAGAAGAAGAAATCAAGCGCAGAATCAAACTGGGGTGGCAGTCCTTCAGTCGATCTAGCACCATCTTCAGGTCCAGCATCGCCATGGTTCTGAAAATAAGAGTCACCACCAATGCATACTACCAACAGTCACACACAGTTCATAGACCTGGAAGCTGCCATAAAAAGGCTCGGCTGCAAACTAAGAACAATGCAGCGAGTTCACAAAAGAATTCTATTCAAGATCACTTGGAGGGACAAGAGGACAGCACATCCTCAAACACATTAGCAAATTAAAATGAAATGACAGACAACAGATGGAACTCGACGTTAATAATATTCAACTCATTTTTTTTCACTCTTTTTAGATGCGTCTACGCATCTCTATAGGACACATTTCGGTCGGTCGGCCCCGTTTATGTTAAATACCAATTTTCTAAATCGTATCATGTTGATATGAAACTTGGTCTAGAAACTTGGTTCCCAACCGGAGGGGGGAATTCCTTCCACGGAGGGGGGTTAGTCCAAAGTGAGAATAAGGTTATTAGGTAAAAATAAAATTCCAGTCTAAAGATAGGGTTTTCTGCACGTCTATCTATCAAGTTCCTCCTCCTCCCCTCCTCTTACTACTACTACTACCACAGCCGTATCATTTGGATTGATATGAAACTTGGTCCAGACCTTAGGGTGAACCACTCTCATCTTCCTCTTCCTTCTCCCTTTCCTCCTGCTGCTACTACTACAACAAGTAATGCTACTACCTCTACTTCGTTTAAAATCCCTTTGTAATATGGACGTAAGGATGTTGGACGCATCATTGAACTTATGGTTCTTGTTCATCTTTGGAACCCTTTTGAATTCTATCTCTAACAACTCTTTTTTATTCCTTTCTATAATTACAAAATTAATTATAAAAGCAGTTAAATCCACAGCTGCGGCTGCTATATTGTTACTACTGTTCCGTTCCGTGTGTGTGTGTGTGTGTGTGTGTGTGTGTGTGTGTGTGTGTGTGTGTGTGTGCGCGCGCGCGCGTGTGAAGAGCACTCAAGATAAAACTTAATTCGACCTGGATTTACAAAAGCAAAATCAAAGGCAGCAGACGATACCATTTCTCATTGATGATTTTTATTTATTTATTTTTTCAGTTTCTGCGCATGCGTGCGTGGAGAGGTGTCTTTTTAAATAGCATCTTGGACCTTCTTGAACAGAACGTACGGAAATTAAAATCATGACAATAGCAAAAAAAAACGTTCGTGCTGTTTGCTAGATAAGACACGAGTTGGTATTTATTTTGCCTACTCACAAATGGAGAGTGCGGAGTGGCCGAGTGGTCAAACGTACGAAGACAGCGTTTGAGACAGTTCGTGTTCATTTCACGCTAATACCCCTAGGAAAGGCATGAATCTATATCTCCCCATAGCTTTTGGTAAAATAGCGAAGGGTGAAGTGAGTGACGGCATTTGGGGTGCTTATTGTCTCTAAGTCTATTTCACACATTGTGATATGTAAAGAAACTTGTGATATGTGAAGCCCGGACAGTCACGGCAAAAGCCGTAGCCAGTGTAAGGACACTAATTAACTAACTTGGGGATGCAAAAGAGTCATTTTTATGTTGGGAGGTGCCAAATATATCTTTTTCTAATTGCTGCCTTCTTCGGACTTTATCCTTAACCCCACGCTTATTAGCGTAATGGGAGGGGGGTGCTGTATAGACGACGGATACCTGGTGGCAAGGACAAGATTGTTTGGGGGATCGTTCGACTCACGAAGTCGGCCTGCATTCCCGAGTCGACGTAGAAAGGGGGAGAATTGACAGCCATTTGTAATAAACATATTTTCTTTTGCCTGGAGTTTTGAGAAGGGTCATTAACATTCAAATGGTTCTTCGGACGATTGAACTCCATCTTGTTGTTTGTGTTGTAAACACGACGTTTCGGTCGATCCATTCTTCGGCCTTCTTAAGGGTGTAAGATCCGAGCGTGATGCGTTATAAGGATTACCACTTTAAAAAAATAAAAACTTCTGTTTACCCCATCACACTCGGATAGCATTTTGATAGCACTGAAAGTATTAGTATTAATTAAGTCTTAGATGAAAGGGGGGAATTCTCAAGGATCTTTGCCAATGGGTTTGCGTTACAGAATTGACAGGTTGCCGTGTGCCCAGCTCCATTGATAGGGTGGGGGGTGTTGATGAACTAATCACATTTGGATTAATGGCATAGCTGCCAAATTTGGCTCTGCGTAGACAATTACATCATACGTTTCCAATTCCATAAATAATCCCAAGTTTTGGAGATGGAAGCAGAGGGCGGCAACCTGTTGTGGATCCCTGGGGCCTGAATTACCAGAACTGTGTGAAACTCTGAATTATAAGAACGTTCACAAGTTTTTATAATATGATTGTACTGCGAAGAAAAGGATAAGAGTTTGTGTACTGTGAAGAAAATCGTTTGTTATTGTTGATTTTAAAATCGGCATCCGATCTGTTCGTTCAATTCCAACTTTCTTTGTGAGCGGACCAGTTGCGGATCTTTGAACACAGCGTGGACGTAGAAGGTGTAGGCGGCGGTGAGACCTGTCCGAGCGGAGCTGGGGTCTTGTCGCATCTCTGGGTAGCCGAAGCATAGATTAATAACACAGAGAATTGACTTCGATTTTTTCTTCTTCTCTTTTCACGCGACTCAATGGACGAATAAATGTGTGCACGAACGCTCATATAAATATAAACCATGAAGACCGAACGCTGAGCCTTAAATACGCCTCGGTTCTGTTTCGTTTGCGCGAAGGACGGAATTAGGTGGGAGATCGAAACAAGGTCAGCGGTTAGGACCGCGTGAGCGAATGGGACGGCGAGAAACAGAGATGGTCGGAGAGACAGGGGAGAAGGAAGGGAAAACAACAACCACAACAACCACAACAACCACAACAACAACAAAAAAAACACAAAAAGATAAAGATTAGATCTGCATCATGCAAATTTCCTCGCAGACGCGATTGGTAATAAAACAAAAGAAGCAAGTCTGGTTAGTCGATCAATAGAAACCGTCACGTGAGCAGCGTCTTTTCGCAGGATGCCGTGTTGTAGGTGATCAATTAAAAATAATTTTTGAAAAAGGGGTGATCAATGAATAAGCTACCTCTCTCGCCTTTTGTTGGGCAGTGATCACTAAAAAAAGGTCTGAATTTTCCAAAAGTACAAGCGTACACAAACTAAGGGATCAATTTAGGATAGACACACGTTTTGAACGTGTAAATTGGACCACCACTAAAAAGCTATTTAGGGAGAGAATTCTTTTTTTAAATCAGAAAAAAACAAGAGTACACAAACTGAGCGACCAATCTAACATAAACTTACATTGCAAAATTGAACCCCACACTAAAAAGCTATCCGGGGGGGGGGGGGTAAACAAAAAACAGAAACGTTTTTTCTAGACATAATAAGGAGTAAATGTTTAAATTTTCAGCCCTCTATCTCCATTGGTGCTGCACATACATAGCCAGCCAGACCAACTTAAAAACTGAAGAAACCTATGTTGATGTTGACAGTTTTGGTTGACGGTTTCTAATATGTTCTGTTCGCCATTCTAATGCTATGCATAGGTTAATTGCTTTTTAGCATCCGTGCTAATACGGTTCCCAGCAAGTGAAAAGTAAGGTTACGAAATACACGGATTTTGCGTCCAATTCTTTCTTTACTCGTTAAGATTGTAATAGGTTGCCTTGATTTCCATTGTAACAGAAGCCATAATTCTGCCGCTGGCTCACATCTATCTCTCTGTCAATCTGTCTTCTGTCGGTTATCTTTCAATTTATCTGCATCTATTTCATCTGTCAATAAAAAGAAATGCAGGAAGATCATGGAACTGAAATAAAAGGACGTATAAGGACGTATACAGACGTATTTGGAAAGCATTTAGTAATAAGCCTGGCTGCTGCAGGGTCAAACTTCACTCCTACTTCTATTCCGACTGAAGATGATTACTGTAACTTTTGTATTGTATATAGAATAAATAAATTCGTAAATATATCAGACGTGTCAGTTTAGATCAGTTAGTAAGAGAGCCGCCTAGCAATCACTTGGTCGTGATTTCAGAACATGTTAGGGAAATGTTAATTTTATATATCGGTCTGGTTTAACTTGATGTGATAGACAAACAGTAAAGAGTTTACTCCCCTAAATTAGGTGAAGATTGTTCTTGTTAGTTCTTGTTGTTCTTGTTACGGGGAGGTGGATAAAGTCAACTCCAATGGACTGGAGTTTGACAAAAATGGAGACATAATGACAAACACTTTGCCAATATGATTAAAACGTAAAGTATACAATTAATGTATCATACCAGATATAACGTTCGATTGTGAAACATGGAAATAAACAAAGTCGTTGATCAATGGAAAGAGCAATGTTAGGAATAAGATATAGAAATAGATCCACATGGACATGGTAAGAGATGCCATAGAATCAAGTAAACGACAAAAGTAGAGTTGGACAGGTGTAGCATAACCGACTGTAAACGTAGTTGATACAACTACAAAAAGCCGTTGTGTTTCGAACGACCTCATTGAACGACCTCATTGAAGTAACAAGAGAAAGAGTGGAAACAAAATAAGAAAGAGCTGCACACAAATCTGATAGGGAGAGAAAAGTACAACTTTGACATTGTCTACCTAAGCTGCTACTAGTATTCATAGTTGGTCACTGACTTTTCTATTTCCTCTAACTTGATCTCTAGTTCAACTTCTACTCTCTCACCCCATCACCAGAACGGAGCCGGGGAGATGTGTATGCTAACAGCCCATCTTGCTAACTGATTGTAACAATTAAAATCTCTCTCCACTCCTGCCCAGACTCATGGATTCTATTGTTAGAAGAGTCAACCAATGAGAAGTGAGAGCTACTTCAATGCTGTACCCTGATTGGCCAGGTGAGCCAAAACCCTCCGTAAGAGACTCTGTGATTGGTCGACCGATCTCACAACAAATTCCCGCTCAGAATAACGGCGTTTCCCTCTTGTTCAGTGTTCCAACACGTGAACACGTATTCCACAACACAAGACACATAGCAAGAAGGGAGGACAGCTAAAGATGCAAAAAGTTAGTCGATTAGTACCCAAGGGATAGCAAACGCAGTAGGAGAAGACCAGACAGAAGACGGAGATATGAGATAGAAGGGTTTGCTGGTAAGACAGAGATTATCACAGTCACGGTTGTCATGGAAGGAGTTTGGAAAGACCTTTGTACAGTAGTGGACACGAAATGACTGATTATTATTATTATTATTATTTATAGTAGTAGTAGTAGTAGTAGTAGTATAACGTTTTTTCTTTCTTTAATGCTTCATTTTGCATCCTGTAGAGTCGGGTCTAAATGATGGCGCCAGGGCGCTATAGAGGAGATGCCATTTTATCGACACAAGCTTGAGTAGTATGTGGGCTGCTCCGAGTAGGGCGATCTTTTGGACAGCGTGGGTGTTAATGTTACCCGGGATACGGTTAGTGAACTGTTCAGTTCCCTTCTTCAAGAGCTCTGATGACCACTGGTGTTATTTCGGTCTTCATACCCTACACACTGTTGATCTCAGATCTTTGTATTTTGGACAGCTTCTGCTTAACTTTCACGGAGTTGTTTCTCTCGGATGGAATTGCTATTATTTTATCTGTCAAGATTATTTGAATCTTTCTTTTTTCCTCCTTTCTAAATTCGTTTCAATCTTTCTCTCGACTAATCATTTCTGAACGATCTGACAGTTTCTGTCTGTATTTTGTCAGACGAGGTGTTTTAATGAGTATATAGTGTTTGCTCGGACTCTTGGGATTCTGTGAGCGTGACCCGGAGAGAGATGAGAGCGTGTACAAAGCTCAACGGGGGCTCACAGGCACAGTTCCCTCTAAGCAGTGCGGGTGGGCGGGATACCTGTGCTGGGTTTGGGTTCAATTCTTTTCTACCCATTAAATTTGGAATATTTTGCCTTGATTTTGATTATTATAGTAATAAAAGCCAATGTTCTTCCGCTTGGCTCACATCTATCTCTCTGTCGGACTGTCTGTCTGTTCATCTGTCTGTCGGCCTGTCTGTTCATTGTCTGTCTGTCTGTCTGTTCATCTCAGTCTGCGTGTCTGTCTGTTCATCTCAGTCTGTCTGTCTGTTCATCTCAGTCTGTTTGTCTGTCTGTTCATAGTCTGTCCCTTAGTTTGTGTCCGCTTGTTTTTTTGTTGAAAATACAGACTTTTTTAGTGATCACTGCCCAACAAAAAGCAAGAGAAGTAACTTATTCATTGATCACCCCTTTTCCCAACTTTTTAATTGATCAGCCCCCAACACCGGATGCTGTCAAAAGATGTTGGTCACTTGACGGTTTCTATTGAGTGACTAACCAGACCTGTTCTTATCCATCAATTTATCTCCATCTATTTTATGAGTCAAGGTTGTTTAAATATAGGGTGTCACAGAAGTAACTCCCGATTTGTCCCAAAATGAATTCCAGTTCTAAAGGAAGTGTAATGAAATAGACCATATCAGGTTACCAGTGGCCAGTGGGGATAGGAACGTGGTCAGATTTGGAATCTGGGTCAAACTGCCTACGTGACCAACTGGGGTATCAGGTTATCGAAAAACCGTTGGGAATTTGGGAGGAGTTATGACCATTAGGTGTATAAAGGCTAGAGAAAAAACAGTAGAGAGTTGGGGTCCGGAGGCTGGGGGATCGCGAGGTGTCCCTGCCTCGTAGCAGTGCCAGTATCAGTAGCAGTCCTTGAAAAGTGACCGACCCCTTTAAACAACGACATGCAACAGAATGTCCGTACCTCGCCGAAATCCGCAGACCAGAAATTGACCGGCGTGGTACGAAAATAAAACTTCATAAAACCCTAAAATCCGGGGATTTTGTCGTCTTTTCTCTCCACACACGTGGGAGTGTTTTCTTTGTATCCACAAATGAATTTCCCTCCACAGAGAGACATCAGCGGCAAATCGGACATGAGACATCATCACCATCATCATCATCGCCGTCTGCAGCCCGCGGAGGCGAATCGGACAGAGAGACATCATCATCATCGCAGTGCGCAGCACACGGAGAAAAAATGATCGTCTCTGAGAATCTCTAACTCTCTACATCTCTTTCCCTCATGGCGACCTATCCAGAGACTGCTATCTCTCTCAATCTCTCTCTCTCTCTTTCCCTCGTGGCGGCCGTGATCGTGTAGTGGTTACTACCCCTCGTTAGGCTACAGAAGCAACTATTAAATTATTATCAAATTACTATCCTTTAGAATTGACGTTAATTTTGGGACAAATTGGGCGTTACTTATGGGACACCCTGTATTTCTTTTTTTCTGCTTTCTAAATGCATTTCAATCTTTCTATCAACTGATCATTTCACACCAGTCTGACAGTTCTTGTCTGAATTGTTGTTAGACAGGGTTTTCTAATGATTGCATGGGGTTCGTTCGGGCTATTTTCATCGTCTTGTTTTTTGGGTTCTTTTCACAACATTTCGGCCGTGTACACTCCGACATTCCTTGGGTGTCCATTGTGTTCTGGAATGTCTATCGAATCTTGTTCCAGAGGAGCATGTACCTCCCTTATCATACACTTCACGTCTGGTTTGTGTCTCTCTGTTCTTAGGATGCCGTGGTCGTTGCCCGAGTGACTCGATCGCGTGCAAAGATCAACGAGAGGTCAACAAGAAAACAACGGTTTACAGCGGACGTAATCAAAACGTGACTATTTTGAGAATTAAAGAAAACGGAGGTCTTTTTCGAATCTCTAAGAAAACAACGTAGCCCGGGGGCCAGCAGAACCTACCGTGCCCCCCCCCCCATGATCCTAAATTTAGGGTACCAAAATGTTCCTTAGGATGTCCTCTTTTCTTCTGAAAGAGGACATCCTAAGGAACACTTTGAAAAGAAAAAAGTTGGGAAGAACTACCCCATTTACATAAAACAAAATAGCCGCCAGCACACACCAGTTGACATATATGAGTACTTTAAAGGGCTAAATCATGGTTTTCAGACATGAGGAATCCAAAAATACACTTTATTTAACCAAAGAATATAGCATTAATTTATAGGCATTTCAGTATTTTATGACGAGATATGAAATTCTGTTTTTTTTGTGTGTGCTGGCGGCCTTTTTGTTTTATGCAAATGGGGTAGTTCTTCCCAACTTTATTCTTGGGAACATCTTTTTTCTGAAACAGGACATCCTAAGGAACATTTTGGTACCTTAAATGTAGGATCATGGGGAAGGTGCACGGTAGGCCCTGCTGTCCCCCGGCCTGGCGGTTTATTACTGACAAAACGTGGCTATCTATTTATCATTTATTTGGACAGTGGTTGCAACAGCTGCAAGGGTAGTCAAACCCTCACAACACCGTCACACTTATTTGACTGAGCAGGTTTTTCTCTCTGCAATGTCTTCTATTATTCAATTTGAAGTGAGAGAGGAAATCCACAGGATCCGTCCATCATGTATGAAGATATTTACTACGGTTGGTTCAGCTTCCCACAGAGTTACAGTTGTTGGGCATCCAGTGGAAATTGAACCTGTGGGATGAGCATGCTAATCTTTGCTCTAAGCAGGCGACCTGCGCCTTTACACATCCGGGCAAAAGAAATGAGCATTTTTTTTATACAGTGGATGTGTTTTATTATATATATTTATGTGTATGTGCATATATACATACATGTATATACACATATATACATACACACAAATGATTATTATCAGTGGAAGATGTGTTTTGTGAGTGTGTATGAGAA
>VCCN01003983.1:323735-334079 GCA_006491835.1 Architeuthis dux
TCCACCTCGGTGGACCATAGCACATGGTGGGGTCGGCCGTGTGCACGTCGCACTTCACCTTAAAACTCCATTGCGCAGACCGTGGGGCTATTTACGTTCAGGCCCCGCCGACTTAGAACCTAAAACCCTTCCCAGTCATTCAGAATCGTTCAATGTTTTAGAAGTGTGTTCTGTTTACAATGTAACTATAATGGTAAACTGGACCCTTATTTTCCGTTCAATATACATATATACATATACATATCATCTTATTCCATATGTTTATATATAATTATTCAAGGGGTAAAAAGTGAAAAGGAACCTTTCCATTTTTAAGGGTCAACCGTGAAGAGAAACCATTCCCCCTTTAACGGGTCAAAAGTGATGGGGAACCTTTTTTACATGTTTGAAAGCTTTAGTCCTTTTTTTTTAATCCTTAAATATTTAACCCTGCGTAGACGGGTAATTCAGCTAGTTTTTAAATCAGGAAAATCGCTTCACGGATCGCTTACTTAAACATAAAAGAAGTAGCTATGTCATCCTATAATATGCATTGTAAAGGCATGTTAACTTGGCGAATAGTCAATCAAATTTATTTGCGTACATGTTCCAAACAATAAGTCGGTTCATTTCAAGAGGATCCTTTCTAAATCCAGTATGCATAACAGATATTTCGCCAACGTTTTAAAACGGTAGAAGAATAGAATACGTCAAAATTGGATACTGATTCCGGAATCTGGTCATTCAAAGCTGAACCGTTGCTTGGGCGCCTGGAGATAGCGGTGAAGTGGAAATTATTTCGACTGACGCTTGTTGTGTGTGGTCTGCCCGAAAGGTATCCAGTCATTTAATATTAACGAAAACATAGCCTACCTAGGGCGATGGCGTCTTAGTCCCCTTCAAAGTATTTTCCTTGCGAGCTCATACACTCATCCCAGCGTCCATTCTACTTTTCAAAAGTGTGAAAAGTTCTCTTTCTGGATCGCCATCAGCTCCCTCGTTGCGTTCTCCTTAATCTCTTCCGCGGTCTGAAATCTCGTCCCTTTCAACGGCGAAAAGCTAGAAGTCGCAGGGAGCCAAATCTGGAACGTAATAGGGTGGGGGGCTGACAGACCTGGGTGATACGATGTTTTGCGCATAAAATACCTGAACGAGACATGAAAAATGGCCAGGCTCCGTCATTGCGAATACGACCGGCACGCGGTACACAAGCTCACTCGATGGCGTCTCACAGCCGACTGAGTAACGCAGTAAAGTCCCCTCTGGTTGGTTGCCAAGTTACTCTAAGGCCGCAAAACCGGTTCTCGAGATATTCAAAATTGCTTGTGATTTTCCAGGCAGACTCCGTGCATGGAGATCCAACGAGGTGTCCATGATGAGTATCGCTTTTTTATCAGAGACGCGTGTACAAAGATAAAGAGCGATAGCGATGTTATCGTCTGCTGTTAATCAAATGTATCTTTTTTTTTTAATCTTGTCTGGGACTAACGAAATTAGAACGTTATTTACTAGATACTTCGTTTGATGCTGTGCAGTTTCGATAAAAATAAAAGTTGTTAAAACTGTCGGCAAAATACTATTTGTGTTCGGGTGAGACAAGATGACCCGATGCATTAATAATGCCATTTCCTTTATCTTTATTTCTTTTTAAATGTTGGAACTGTCTGTTCATTATGAGACAATAAAAATTTGTTTCTGTATTTTATATTTTTATATATGTATAGTCTGTAGAAATGTGTTTGTTTTCCCGTATATGTTTAAAAATTGTTAAAAAACGCCAATATAAATCCCCCGAACTCCCATCCCCATTCCGAAAAACGTCCGCGACCCCGCGTGCAATATACCAGCCCCGATCCACCCCTCATCAATGCATTGTCTATATATATATATATATATACATGATAAATAGAGATTTCTGTTTTCAAACAAAAGCCTTTATTCAACAATCTAAACCAATGCTCTTCAACCGGGGTGCTTTGGGTGGATCTTACTGATCCTGAAAGGGGCCATAAAAATTGAATTTGTATTTGTAATGTTACATATACACCCATAGATTTTTATGCGGACAGTTATTGGCGTATCTCTTACGAATTTGAGATTTTCAATTTTGCATGTTCTAATAGAGACTGTAATTATTCTACCGCCCACCTAAAGACTCAAATCACCCACTAGTGGGCGGTATCGCCCAGGTTGGAAAACACTGATCTAAACTATTCCAGAGTATTTTACTATGCCAATTAAAATTTGCTGTAGTTGTTATTAGCATATTTTTAAGTTTTTACTCTTTCAGGTGTCAAATCTATCAGATCTGCTATCTTTTCTTGTGGGATATCTGACAAGGCAGCATTCAAAACATGAAGCAAGTCACTTTTATTCAGAGAATATTCACACATCACGATCCAAAATGGCTCAGGCGACTGACCTGACCCTGAAAATCTGGTAATACTTTTGTAGGTCTGCCATTATCAAGTGGGGTTTATTTATGTACTATAGAGTTGTCCGTCATATGTCGGTGTTGTAATGTTAGGAATATACTTTGACATTGTGGGTAATATTAGGTTTTATTACTTCTGTTCCATAATTGTTGTTAGATTTGCATAAGAATCACTACTAAATGTAACAACTGTTATGGGACAGATGTAGTATCATTATTGGTTATCCATTCAGCTGCCCCATGGTACGTTCGTAAATTTAAGTGGGATTTATTTTCAATACCCACTTGATCTTTGAACTGAGTTTACAGGTAAGCAAATGGATTTTCACTATATTTTAAGTAAAAGATAGGTAATATTCTTTTCAAAATCCAGTAATCATTACATTTACTAATCTTTGTCAAATCCTATCAAATCTCTTAGTAGTATAGTCGTCTCATTAGCGATTCAAATAAAAACAATCAAGGTGCTTTATTTTAATTTCGCAGGTTTTAGACAAAAACGGGTCCTCTGATGTCTTACCACAGTATGAGCGAGATCCCCATATTCTTGCCAAACATTTCAATAATCTTTATGGGGGAAAGGTTGTTAAGTTAAGAAATCAGATTCCATCCATTTGTTCCTCAGAAGTTATTGAGACGATTTTGCTGGTGCTGTACTCGCGAAATTTGCTCCCACTTCCGTCGAGGAACTCCAGAGCATTATAAAACAGAGTACGGGATCAAAAGTGCCTTCAGCGATTTTGCTCCCGAAAGAATTAACGAAAAAGACTATTGATATTCTTATTCCCCACATATGTAAATTAGTGAATCTCTCTTTAGATACTGACTCCATAGAAGGAGTTAAAAAATCAACCATCATGCCCCTCTTAAAGAAAGGCGGTCTTGACCCTGAGGTACTAAAAGACCAGTTTCAGATATAGTTCTAATTAGCATGTTCATTGAGAAAGTCGTATTGGTGAGATTGAACGCCCACGAATGAGCTAACAGGTTGCAGTGTTATCATCAACACGGATATAAAAGGTTTAATTGTACCGAAACTTTGCTATTAAGGGTTGTCAATGATGTACTCGTGGGTTTTGAAAGTAATAGTGCAACTATTTTATTGCTTTTGGATCTAAGTGATGCTTTTGACGCTGTGGACATTAATAAGCTTCTATCCATTTTGGACAAATAATTTGGCATCAGGGGCACAGCATTGAAGTGATTTCAGTCCTTTCTTGTTGGTAGAAAACAACGTGTTCGAATTAACGATTCACTATCTGATTATGTAAATGTTTTGTTTAGGGTTCCCCAGGGCTCAGTTCTCGGTCCTGTTCTATTTAATATTTACATTAGATCTCTATATAAAGTAATAGAACTTTCCCATGACAGCAATGTCAGACCTTCGCGCTTAGTTTTGAACATAATATTATTTTTAAAAACAGGTACCTTCCTTTATGGATCAGATCACTAATTGGATGAATGCGTTCTTTCTCAAAATCAATCCCGATAAAACGGAGATTATATTATTTACTCCAGGTACTAAAAATGTTCAAACTATCAACGGCGTAATTCTTAATAATGGCGACTGCATACGTTTTTCTGATTGGATTAAAAATATTGGTGCCTTTTTGGATAAATCTCTGAACTTAGAAATGCATGTTAATAATGTATTCTCCCACTGTTATAAATTAATTAGAGATGTCCGTAGTATTAGAAACTTATTTTCCAACAACGAAACTGAGCAGCTGGTTCACTCTATTATTACCAGTAGATTAGACTACTGTAATTCACTTTTCCTTGGCTTGAATAAATCACAAATGAATAAACTACACGAAGTTCAAAATGCCGCTGCTCGGTTAGTTTTCAAACGTAGGAAATGCGAGTCAATTAGGACCGGCATTATCGGCCTACATTGGCTTAGGATAGAAGAAAGAGGTGTTCAAAATTTGAATTACAATGTTCAAATGTCTGCATGATATGTGCTCTTATTAACATCCGATATTTAGATGGTTTCATTTTTAGAACTTGTCTTTATTAATATTACTCAAGGATACCGGATTTTCAGTTATATAGCACCCAGACTGGAATCTAGTTTAACATACAAAAAGGTTGTTGCCCTATAAAGAGTTAAACTAATTGTGGAATATAACATCTTGAAAATGCTTTCGATTTTTAGCTTCGCAGAGTCGAAGCCTTTCTAAGCAATCTTCCATGACAGCTCGTAATGTATCTGCTCTATTTCTTGTCGAATATCGTAACTACCCAGACTGTCAGTCTACAACAGTGAGTAAACAGCGCAGGTCAGAAATAAAGAATAAGTTCTACGCGAAATTTGAACTCGTATCCCTTTGACCTCAGGAAGCCTGCCTATGTACGGCGACTGCTCAACTGAATGAGCTACCAGAGCCTTCGCGGTTTTACATAAATCTAACCTTTAAATCAGTTTCCACACTGATGTTCCATGTTTCTTCAATCACGAGACAGAATCATAAATCTTCAAATGATCGCTCTCCTGAGCGTTTCGCCTGCAGCCGACAAGCCGTCAATATGGCGCATCGTCTAAAGTAGGCGATGACAGTATTATGTGATTTTGATCAGAATGTTACGCCTTGATTGGCTTCATTTAACGCAAGTCTTCGGCTGCAGCCGAGGAGATTTGGTAAATGGCCTAAATTGAATGAACAATGAAGACAGGTTTGTCTGTAGGGGATAGTGAAACAATGGCGGATATTCGCAATTCGAAGAGGACCGAAAAGAGACAGGGAAAATCTGCAAAGGCGCGGCAGTGTGCTTCTTTGTAAATATGCAAAAGGGTTTATACTTATGTAGTCTTGTATACATATATATATGTAAGCGAAAATGTGTTTGGATAACCGAGGAATTCGAGAGAGAGAAACGGTATGCATACTGAGAAATTTCTACGAATTTGTAGATATTAGATTTAATACTAGAGACATTAGATAGATAGATAGATAGATAGATAAATATATAGATAGATAGATAGATAGAAATAGAGATAGAAATAGTGATAGAGATAGAGAGACCGACAGACATAGACAAACCGATAAATTCTCACATATGAACAGACTTTCTGCCCGTAAACATCGATTACAGCTGCTGGTGGCAGACATACATTTCCTTAGATATCGACAGACTAAGATAGATAGATAGATAGATAGATAGATAGATAGATAGATAGATAGATAGATAGATGAGAAGCTTAGATAAGTATAACATCAGGCTATAATTGCAGATCACTCAGTTATTATAGATTCCAACTTCCAATCAATGACTTGTGAACTCAACTTGTTAATAACGCACTAAGATGAATGTAAGGTAAATACGAATATTTATCACACTTAAAGTATTTTAGCATAAATTCACATTTACTGAGCCTCAATTTCAAATCAAATACATAATCAATGACACCGGTGAGTCGTGGTGGCATTCCCTCGAGGTTGACGATAATGGACTACGTTACACAGAACGAAGACGCCAGTGTGTGTGTATTTGATTAACGTGTACTTGTTGTTGTTGGACTCCAAGAAGCAGACGAGATATTTCACAAATCAACCAACTAATCCCAAGGGCATGGAACCCAAGACGTTGGAGCTGATGGATATGTTATATTGACTTTGAAAAGCCGTTTTTCTTTTAAATTAAATCCTTAAAACAACGGTGAGAAATACATAACTATCTCATCCACGAGGTCAGCCCAGTCTTGTAGATGTTAGTCACAAGTAATCCATTTTGTCAAAAACAGGTTTCCCCCGCTATCCGAAAGTAGACCCTTCTCAAAACTATAGAAAATACCTTGTACTTGTTTGCTGGACTCCAAAAAGCAGACGGATACTTCACAAATCAACCAACTGATTCCAATCACAATGAAACTAAGACGATTGAACCTGATGGATCTGTTATATTGACTTTGAAAAGCTGTTTTCCTTTTAAATTAAATCCTTAAAAAACTATCTCAGCCACGAGGCGGGTCCTGTCTTGTAGATGTAGATTACAATTAATCCATTTTGTTTAAAAAAACAGGTATTCCCCGCTATCCGAAAGTAAAACTTTTCGTAACTTGAAATAGTGTAAAGCGAAGAAGTGATTACCATTAATTTATATGAGAAAGATTTTTGATCGTTCCCAGACCGCCAAAATGTTGATGATGGTATGTTAGGCTAGGTCGTCAAAGGTTGAGGTTATGGGAGGTACAGGAGACTGGGATGTAGGAAGAGGGAGAGGGTGCGCACTGCCTCTATAACGGCTCGCTGCCAAACAAACGATGAACGCTATTTTTGCTTTTCGCCTTTTTTTGTTGAAACCAAAAAGAATGGTGTAAAGCGAACTTTCAAAAAGCTGGAATGGGCTTGATATAAGCTTCGAGATACAGTCATAAACACGGTATCAGCATCCCAATCTGTAGATTCGTTCACTTGCAATTTGGTATCTTAGTGGCGTGAATGTCTACACGCACGTATGTATATGTACACAAGCGGACAGAAAATGAATTAACACATACACACAAATACAACCATACGCACGCAAAAAAAGACGCTTGATGTAAACTCTCAATCCAGTTCTAGTGTAGCGAGTTCGATCCTAGCTAGGCGCCACACTCTTTCGTCCTTCTGCCAGACTAAGTAAACTTAGTACAAACTTCGAAAATGATGTATCCGAGATTGGCTAAAATTGCGTTTCAGGGCATATCAGCTACTGAAATTAAGTGTTGTCTAAAAGTCTATTTAAAACCTGTTTCAAAGGTTTGCATGTGATCTTTAAAAATAATGTGAGTTCTAAAGTTCTATAAAAAATATACTGAATACATATAGATATACAACCAACAAATCTTAACAAAACGTTTTCTTGCGTGCAGGCAACTCACTTTCATTTTGTGCAGCCTCATTTGAATTCTAAACACTCTCCTTCAGATTAAAGTAACGATCGGGCAATCGGGAGTAAAATGTATTCAAGAATATTTCAAGAATATTTCAAGAATATATTACAAGGATATACAATTACAAGTTCATCATCGATAATGTCGCTGAATGTTGACTGAAAATTTACCTCTCTCATCTAATATAAGATGTTTATTAGAAATCTAAACCAATTTAATAAATCTAAATAAATCTAACATTTTTTATAAAATGCGTGAGAATTTTCCTTTCATGCGTGTGAGCGTGAGTATGTATTAAAATGTTTGAGTATGTATTAGAATGCGTGAGACTTAGAAGTGTCTGAGCTACAGAACTATCATTCTGATAAAAATATGTTGACAATTGAAAACGTGAAAGGTTTGTGGTAAAAGATATATATAAATTGAGGGCACTATCTTAGCAGTAAGGTCCCTTCGGAAAACTTCCGAAAATTGACGTCGGTGATAGACGAAACATTTCCCGTCGCGAAACACTTTCGTCAAATTCATTAACTTCCCTTTTCTTTTCAATCTTTTCGTTCAGTTTTGTCAGTGTTCAATTTACTTTCATTATCTAAGAGTGTGGGTAAAAAGTATAACTGACAGAAACGGCTAAATGTTGAAAAATGACCAAAGAAAGTTAATAAAAAGATTAATTTGTTTGTTATTTTGATGTTTACGAAAGTGCCGGGACCCCACTATCGTAGCAGTGGGATTCCTATCGGAATGCGCCTTCTGAGTTCAAGCCAAATGTTCACTATCGTAGCAGTGGGGTCCCTAACGGAATATGCCTTTTGCGGCCTTTTGTTCAAACCAGATGTTCACTATTGTGGCGGCGCTAGGTCCGACTACGCCTTCCTGCAATGTTTTTTAAGATTATTTATTAGATTTTTCAGGGTTCCTCCGATATATTGCACCCCACAGAGCCCCGGCGTTCTCCCGCAATTACAGGGTCAGCGGGTCCCACCTCTGCGCCTCTGCGTACATGATTTTCCTAGCGGAGGGTGGTGACATAACGTCTAGAAAGCGGCAATACAGCGGCAATACAGCGGCAATACAGCGGCAATACAGCGGACTATTTTTACGCTCTTTTAAAACGTATTGCAATAATTAAATATTTTCTTTAAAAGTTTAATGTTGGTTATAACTGCAAGAAAATAGCATAAAGTTAGTCGTAAAAAAAGAAATGGAAATTAGTTAAGTTAATGATTAATTGGCTGGATTTTGCAAAAATATTGCTTACTTTCCGCAGAAAACTTAGGAGAAAATGCATTTATTTACCATCGATGTCGTTTACGGGTAAAAACTGTTCGAAGGTCAAGTAATTTTAACTCCCCCCCCCCTACACTATCCACTGCTATTTTGTTTTTAATTTTATATTTTTAATGGATGACAGGAAATGTCAACAGCCCATCAAAATTCCTGAATTACGCGCTACCGTACCTGACGAAATGGAGTGCATGTAATTAAACAAGAAATAATCAAAATTCTTTTTAAAAAGACTGCTACATCGAGATTTGTTAAACTTTATATTTATCGATAAGTAGAACACCATTCTTTCTGGTAATAATGTTTCACAAGAATCCAAGGAGGTCCAAGAAGCATAAACATCAATAATTCAATGACAAAATCATAATTAAAAAGATTCCAACGGATATTTTTTTAAAGAAGTCTACACTGTATTTTAAAACAACGAAAAACTTTTTAAACATAAAATATTTTAGTTTTTTTGCATTTCTTATTTGCCGATTCTGAGCCAATTTAAAATTAACAGGTAGCTGTCTCGAATAAGATTACAACGAATTTAATTTCTCTTGGGAATTATCTTTATAGAAATGTATATATTGTTGGAATCCAAGGGATATTTTATTGAAATTTTGTAAAATTAAAATAGGGTGGGGGTTGTTCACTTAAAAAAAAATATTTCCATAAAATTTACTTACGAAATACCCTTCTCATAAGAAAATTGATTCAAAATTGAATACATCCCGATAATCCTATTGAAATCGGCTCATTAGTATATTTTGGGTGAAATTTTAAAATATGCGTGTAAATTGGGCTAAAATTTCCCAATGCAAATTCTACTAGTTCACCGGTTCGCGAATGTAAACAAGTTTCAAACCCGATTATCTCCGGTTTTATATTGTTTACAGAAATAATTTTTAGTTGATAATTTTCTACAATGTTTCTTTTATTAATAATAAAAAGATTATTACGATACAATAAATAGATTTCAAGTTACATGCGTTTTAATCAACACATGTCTCTTTTTGATAAAAGTCCGTGGGAGTTGGTATCCTTTACTGAGCTATAAAACACTTTGTATACGAGACAGGACGCCTCACAAGTTGAGCTTAGGGTTTGGGAATACAAGATGACTGATAAGATAGTTTTAAACTGTTATTACCTCCCTACAAAATATTTGCCCAAGTAACGATTAATAGGATTACATTTTTATGGGCCTTTGGCCGCCGAACGGGAGAGAGAAGGTTGTCATGTGTTGAGACGAAAATATTGAAAACCCGGAAGACGCTCAGAAAACAGTATAAATAAAAAATTTCGGAAAATTCTTAGGGTCTTCTGGAAGACCCTGGAAGACCTCCTGGATCCTCCCCTGCATATTACGGTGCATTCCCGCATTTTCTGATGACGCTAAATTTTGATGACGATATGCAAGATTTTTTGTCACCTCCGTCTACGCCTTTAGGCTTGTTAAGATTTGCAAGGCCGAAGGAAGTGGGCAATTTCTGGATGGACCCACGTGTACGCGTGTGGGGCCCCCACATCAAAAACGGCCATGTGGCACATTTTGCCCTCGTGGGAGACAACGCACAAACGTGGCGTGGCACAAACACAACAAAGTGGAAAGAACAAACACCAAATCCCACCGGTGGGCTGATGTACCCTC
The DNA here is from genome assembly GCA_006491835.1 of Architeuthis dux. Classification (NCBI taxonomy): domain Eukaryota; kingdom Metazoa; phylum Mollusca; class Cephalopoda; order Oegopsida; family Architeuthidae; genus Architeuthis; species Architeuthis dux. The sequence goes on from VCCN01003983.1 coordinate 333,951, forward strand.
CTGTTCACCTCCTTTAACCTCGTCCCTCATCCTCATTCGTTACAGCAATTGAGGATCGGCCGTGATTAGATTATTTCCTATTTATTTTCATTCCATTTGACGAAATATCTTTGACTTCCGCCCCCCCCC
>VCCN01003983.1:384145-394675 GCA_006491835.1 Architeuthis dux
AATTTTGTATTTTCTTTCATCTTATTTTTAAATATACAATCTAATGTCTATTACAGAGCAGCATGTTACAAGCCATTGAGAGATACATGAAACAGGCAATAGTGGACAAGGTCCATTCTGTGTCCAGTGCTGCCCTTACATCATCTCTGGTAAGTCAGGCTCAGTTGGGCTGACCTTTACATTGTTTTTTTTTCTTTTCTTTCTTCTCTCCTAAAAGGGAATGTCCATTCAGAACTTGAGCCAAATAAACCCAAAAGTAAATAATAATGATGGATTAAATCGTCTGGCCAGACGGGCTGCCCTTCTCCCTGCACTAATGTTGTTAATGTAGATGTTTATGTCTGCGGTGGCTGACTAAGCTGATACGTAAACAGCACCAACGCTGGCAGTCTGGGCAGATGAAGTCGTGGCTAGTCTTTTGCCTCTTTTCCTCAATCCAGTGTCTCTCGAGGTGCTCCAGGCTGCTGTGGCAGATCTTCCGCCACCCAGCTATGTTCATTACCCCAGCTTCCCAATCCTCAGTGGCAAACCTTGAGGGTCGCCTTCAGGACATCCTTGTATCTTTTGTATTCCCCCACCTCGCCTGGAATCTGCGGCCATGGCTGAGTTCTCTGTAGAACAGTACAAATGATTAAGGGTGAATGAAAAGTCTTTCAGATCTTAACCAGCCAAGTGTGGTAAACGTAGCACAGTAAAATCCGTCAGATTCAATGCAGCACATCTGGATATTCCATCATCCCAGATCCCTGTGCCATGAAACCGGAGTATAGAAGTGCAAAGTAGACTGGGTTTACAGGTGTTCACAACCATCTTTCCTGTATAACCAAATTCACACAAATGGCTCTGCAGTGTTTCCATAATCAAACTGAAGTCTTATTGAACATCACTGCACAATTTCCATGCATTGTGTGTGGAAGGAAGGATATGCTTTTCAAGGATTGGATTTTGAAGCTATTAAAGTTGACATTCTGGACCTTTTCTCTACAACAAAAATCCATATTTGTTTTATTGAACTGTGAGAAAGTGAACTGTTGATTCTTGACACATTTTATTTGGTCTATTAAGATTCAATAAATGACCAATATCTCTGCAAAAGAAAACCTGGTAGCTTTTCTCACTGACGATTCGTCCTGCCTGTCAACCAGCAATCAATCTTCAACCAAGTGAAACTGATGTGACCTCTGCTGTTGCTGCTGCTTGAGGAAGTCAGAAGGAATAGCTTGGTGGTTGTAGCATTGATGTGATGAGAGGAGTGGCATAGCAGTTACCAGCATAGGAAATGTGAACAGTTTCAGTTTCAGACAAGGCTGCTTATGTTCCCTTTGCACTAATGCCCTTGGGAAACGCATGAATCCAATTATGCTCCCAGCAGTTGGAGCTGTTTAGCCCTGTAATGGGTTGGGTGTCAGGCCAGCACTCCGGCCCCCGTAAAAATCTCATATTGTTCAAAATGGAGACAAACATTTCCCAACATGCCTTGTTGCATGAGAGGACGTTTGTTTTTTTTTGCTTTTTTAAACTTTAAGGTTTGATTTAGTGTTCTTTCAATGCAGCATCCATTTGTTGTGCTTTTCTGTATTTCCAATTTTTCTTTTCCCTTTTCAGCATCTGTGCAAAACGAGTCCTGATATTGTGAAGAGATGGGTGAATGAAGCACAGGAAGCAGTCAACAGTGACAATGTCATGGTGCAGGTGAGTCACTTGAAGTGCTGAAGCCATCACCCCTCTCTTTCTCTCTCTGTCGTTATGCCTCTCCCCCACCTACCTACACCTGTAATCTGGATTTATGTGATGCAATTTACATGGTTCTACAGGAACACCCGGACTCAAATCTGGAAGGGGTTTTTACACATTAGTTGATTTGTATGAAAATGCAGCCTTTTTAAATATGAAATGAAGACTTTCTATTTACATCCATTCCATAACAAGAAAAACCTTGGCTCAGGAGTTACAACTTTACAAAATATACTTGGCAGCGAACAGGTTAAAGAACATGTAGAGACTGTTACTCCGATGGCTGAAGAGCAGCACAACAATTGCAAATGCCTGATATTCCCTTTCCTGTTTTTGGTCGACATTTTCTCCCATCAAAATTAGTTTCTTCAGGATTGCTTCTTTTTTTTGGCAGATGCAAAGTTGCTGATTCAGTAATTTGAACTTTATTTGTACACGAGTGTTGTTGTTGTTTTTTTGTTGCTATGACCCTTTTTCTGATCTCTTTCAGTATCATGCCCTTGGATTGTTGTACCATATTCGTAAAAATGATAAGCTGGCCGTGAACAAACTAGTTAGCAAGTTTAGCAAGCATTCTCTGCGGTCCCCGTATGCCTACTGCTTGCTGGTAAGTATGAAAAAAAAGAAGTTTTTGTTGTCATCTACAAACATACACACACCTCCCAATGTATCTCTATCAGTTGAACATCTAAAAGAAAGCATCAAACTTGCCTGTAAATACAACTAAATGTTGGCCTTGTGGATTGTTTTAAACTAATTTTATCATTTGCACAAATCTTTGAGAATGGAAAATCATCATGCAAAGAAGTATAGAAACAAAGCATTTTAACCAACATCTAAGAAAGGACTCTAAAAAAAAAACAATCTCATAAATTATAAATTAGTCAAAACCTATTTATTAAAAAAGATGTGCTTCATTTTATTATCCTGTTTATTTTCAATTGTCCCTGTTTATATGTTTGAATCTCCTTTCATTAAAGATAAAATTTGATATATCAATGATTCTATTGGCTTAAAATCATTTCTTTTCAGATTCGTATTGCCAGCAAATTGATTGAAGAGGAAGACTGTGGGTAAGTGTTGCCAGATTAGTGTTACTTCTGCAATTTTAATTTTGTCCTTTTTGGATGTTCATTCAATGAGTGCAAAAAGTATCTGATACAGCTTCAAAAAGTTTATTTTAACATCCTTATACACCTTCAAAATTGACAGAAATTGGACTAAATGTATCTGATTTCTGTACACAACACCTGTGTTCATTCTTGTTTCAATATTTTATTTTTGCTTCATCTAATAAAAAATAAATTTTACTACTACTGCAACTAGTGTATGTAAAAACAATAAATATGGTGCCAAACAATCATGAAGGATCAGTTTAAGAGATAGATTTGATCTTCTGCCAGCTGTAAGAGCCCTAGTAGCTCAGTTGGTAGAGCAGTGCCATAACTAGGCAGTTTCCCTGATATAAAAGGGATGAGAGTTCAAGTCTTACCTAGAGCTTATTCTTTATTTACGATCTGTGCTGTTTACTCACTGCTGTGGACTTACGGTCTGAGTAATTTGTGATGAAAAGCAACTAAAAATTTAAGATGGGAAAAAAAGTCAACATTCTAAATTCTCTCATAATTTAACAACCAACAATCTATAATCTGAAGGTTATTGACTAATATGCATTTCCTCAAAAATTGATGTCACCCAAATGAAAATAGGTTGTATACAATGGGATATTTATTTCACACTGAAAATGTCCAAAATTATTTACTGTTTGATATATAAAAAAATACTTGTTTTCAATTCCAGTTCTGAGAGCCAAATGTTTGAGTTCATTGACAACTGCCTTCGTCATAAAAGTGAAATGGTGATCTACGAGGCGGCCCATGCAATTGTCAACATGAAGAGCACCACTCCAAAGGAATTGGCACCAGCCGTCTCGGTCTTGCAACTTTTCTGCAGTTCACCCAAACCAACTTTACGCTTTGCTGCTGTCCGCACATTGAACAAGGCGAGTCTTCTACTTGGAAACCTTCTTTCTTTTCTCTATTTCATAATCCATAAGAATATTATGAAGAATTGGCAATTGTTACCATTCCCGTTTTAAAATGGTTGCCGTACCAGCTTCAGAATAACAGATGCTGATGACAAATTTCAAATCAATGAAGCAGACACCAATAACCCTGGAATGGCAGCCATTTTGAAACTGGAAAGATAACAATAGCCGATGAATTTTTGTAAGGGTAGCAGTTTACAGGTTCATGTGTTTACCAATTAAATTTGACAATCATCTAATTGTCCTGTTCTTTCCTTTCTTTCAGGTTGCCATGAAGCACCCGGCCGCAGTAACTGCTTGTAACTTGGATCTGGAGAATCTTATAACCGACCTCAACCGCAGCATTGCCACGTTAGCCATCACAACTCTCCTTAAGGTCAGTTTGAGGAGGATCATTTTCTCTTTGTCAAGCGTTCGGCTCTTTCTTAGCATTTTATACAATACTAGCAGGGATACACAGCATTACCCGTGGGAAAAAATAATTTCAAATATAACACAGGAAACAAGACTGGCTGCTCCAGAGTCAAACTCTGCTCTTACTTCCTTGTGTAAATCTGCTATAAATTGTCATTTTAGCGCAGGTGATAACACACCAGGCTAGCGATAACTAGGACATGAGTTCAAATCACGATAGGGGAATGTGATTTTACATATTGGTTTACTCCCCTTATTTTTGGTGAGTCTTGTTGCATAGGAAAGCAAAGTCAACTCTCACTCTGTCCTGGAGTTTGACAAAAATGTGTTCTTTAATATATTTCTTCTTACACAACACCAATCAAAAAAACGATTTACTTATGAAAAAGTAGGTGTTACAGAAGAAATATTCTGATTCTCAAAATAGAACGAATGATGTCGTCCCTTAGTTTGACAGGGCTTCTGGATACACCACATTAGTGCCTCTCCCATTGGGTTCCCTGTATGAAAAGGTTGTTCGAGGATCCAACCCTAGAACAACTGACTGAATTTCTTCTCCAAATAATTTCTAATTTCTACACTTAAATCTACAAGTTAAATTTTTAGACAAAAAAGCAATTGTTCAAATGACTTGATGTATTTTGTTTTGCAGACTGGCAGTGAAAGCAGTGTGGATCGATTGATGAAGCAAATTTCTAATTTTATGAATGAAATTTCCGATGAGTTTAAGATTGTTGTAGTACAGGCCATCAGGTAAGAATGGTTCTAATCTTTTTGCTTACCTGTCTCTATTAGCTTCTCTCTCAACATTTCTCTGATTGCTTTTCCAGATTGTCTGTCATTTTGTTTCAATAATTCCAGTCTTTCTTTTTAGGCTTCTCTTCTTCTTACATGTCTATCTAAGACACCAACTTGCTGGACCCGTGGAAATTCCACAAGTGTTGACAACTAAGCTATCATCATTACTCTTCTCGCATATATATTTCTGCAATTAAAGTATATAATTTGGCAAAGTAGGACGACTTAACGCTAAAGAACCTAACATTTTTTTTTTACTAAGCTAGCACTGCAATGACTGAGTTTTAGTAAAAACGATTTTATTTTTTTATTAAATCAAGTATTAGGAACCATTTTTATTAATTTTTGACTATTTACATTCATCCTAATTTTTAGTCTGTTTAATCACAATTTCAGTAAGGCAGGCACCGGCAGTGTTCTTTTGGTTTTAGTAAAAAAAGCTAACGATTATTTAATTTTTATTTGGTATTGTAAACCATAGTAAACTACTATTCACCTTCATCTTAACTTTTAGTTTGTTTTTTTTTAATTACAATTCAACTTGGTTTTAGTAATAAAAGCTATTATTCATTTATTGTGGACCATTTTACACATTGTGATTTTTTAAAAAAACAACTAAAAATTAAGATGAGGGTAAATAGCAGTCAAATTAATAAAAATGGTTTACAATACTTGATTTAATAAAAAATTTTAAAAAACAATCATTTCTTTTACTAAAACTCAATTGTCATACCAGCTTAGTACAAAAGTTTTTAAAAATGTTAGCTTCTTTAGCAGTGATTGGTCAAATCAGTCCTTATGATACAATCCATTTTTGATGGTTAGGTCATCCTACTTTGCCTATAATTTTGTTAAAGTAATTTATTACCTATGGAATGTATCTATAATAATATGCAAATGAAGCTAATATATGTTTTTGCTGTCTATATTCCTGTGGTCTACTACTACTACTATAACTTAAATCTTAAGCTTCAGACTTGTGAGGGAGGAGTAATGAATGAATGACAGTAATAGTGAAGTCCCTTTTGCTCCCATTCAAGCATAAGCACCCTCTTCCATTCTTATCCTTGTTTATTACATTGCAAGTGTGGGTGAGGAGGGAGAGAAGAAAGGATGAAAGATGTGAGGAGAATGGATAATAATCAGAAAGCATAACAGTCATACATACAAACAAGCTGAATAAAAGTAAAATGTTTTATTTATTGTAATGACCGTTTGCTATGAAAAAAGAATTCAATAAATAAAAGTTGCCACCATATAAAAGAAATTCTTTTACTAGAATAGCTGTTTTTGTTTTCTTTTCTTTTCTTTCAAATTCATGAAATAACAATAAGATTTTCCCCAGCAAAGATTTAATCCAATTTTTATTTTCTACTTGCAGGTCTCTTTGTCTCAAATTCCCTCGCAAACACAACGTTGTCATGAATTTCTTGTCTTCTATGTTGAGAGATGAAGTAAGTTCTAATTTTGCTTGTGGTGTTACCAGCCAAAATGGGGTTCTCGTTAAATACTGGAAGCAACTGGAAGTGAAGCAAAGTTTTCATTTGTTACCAATAACACACCCTACCCTAACCCTAAATTCTTTAATTAATCAACACAAACTTCTGTATCAAAGTTTTTTTAATCACTGCTACCCACAACAGACCGATTTAAACACTGTTGCTGGGTTTAGGTTATTCATGTGTTCTACATTTATTATGTATCTATCTGTACCCGGACTTCGCCTAGCCCTTACCGTTCATAGTAGAAACTTGAAATTTAGCACACATACTCCCCTCAACGAGTAGGGGGAAAGATTTTTTTTTTTTTTAAATTCCCCTCCAAAATAGGTTTTTAGTGTGTGTGGGGGGGGGGGATTCAATATTCAATATGCAAGTTCAAGCTAAATTGGTCACTAGTTTTTTGAAAATTCAGACCTTTTTTAGTGATCACAGCCCAACAAAAGGAGAGAGAAGTAACTTATTCATTGATCACCCCTTTTTTCCAACTTTTTAATTGTTCGTGATTCATAATTTCCCTTGGAATACTAGTTAAGATTACATTCTTTTTGCTTCTTGTTACAGGAAGCAACAAGAAGCAAAGCAAAGATAACATTTACAACCAGTAAACAAAAAAATTACTTAAGAAAATAACAATAAGATGAAACTATTTTCTCATCTAATTAAATAGAAAGGACAGGGAAATTCTTGCTCGCTGTGAAACAAATAAGAATGAAGTCCAGATGAAAGACAATCAAAATGAAGCCATCGGCTGCAGTCATCGAACATTGCACGCAATCATTTCTGCAATTTAATTTACAAATTTTACAGGAATATTCAATTTGAGATGTTTACCGCTGAGCGAAGATTTGAAGAAACGGAGTAGCGAACGTAGAGACAGCAACAAGAATTTTAAATTCTTTAATTAATCACCCCAAACCTCTGTCTAAAAGACGTGCTTCTCATCGCTTCCTGTTGCTTCTCGTATTTACAGAGAACGGCCAAAATGTTTGAAATGTGTTTATTTTTCTGCCTTGATTGTAGAGACAAAAGATGAAACCATGCTAAATCGAAAAATATTCAAATGTGAATTGCAAGCGAGCTTTACTTTCATTAAATGATTGGCAAAACATAAATTCAATTTAGTGGAGACAATAAAAGCAATTTATGTATAAAGAATCAAATAATTTGGCTGTGGACATCTAGTAATGCCTTTTTTTTTCATTTTTGACATTGCATGGATGGATATACATCTTTGAAATAATCATGTGTTCCAAAATACCTAATACAACCTTGATGCCAACTATTGCTCTGTGCAAATGTGACATTTTAATGTGTATTTTATTTGCTTCGAGTCTGAAAAATAACTCGAGAACAGTTTGACACACGGTTTCTCAGAGAAATGTGTAAAAGTTATATTTTGTGATCTCTAGCTTTTATAAGTGAAATCTTTGTTCATGCTAAATAAGTCTCTTAACCCTTTCAAGACTAACTTATTAAGGTGCTTAAATCCTGAATTAAAATGTTCCAATAGACTTCTAAAACAGATCTATGGACATATATATTCCAGCAGTCATAGAAACCTTGAGATATATATGTCCCAGGAGTCTCCCAGGCTTAATTGATGAGCCTTGTAAGGTGTCTCAGAAATCTAGACAGATATTGTATTGTATTGGAATCAGCATTAGTCAAATTCCTGATGAGCCTTGTTTATTCTCAACACCCATGACTGTTTTTCTTTGCTGACTAAAATCTTCCTGTACTTTTTAAAGTCTCTATCGTCGTTCTATCTCCAATGATTATAATTTCTCTGTTATTTCAGGGTGGCTTTGAATACAAAAGAGCCATTGTGAACAACATTATTGTCATCATTGATGAAAACCCAGAAGCCAAAGAAGCAGGTAATTCTCTTTTTTTCTTCTTTTATTATTTCCATCTCTAAATTAGAAATTCTTAAACTGATTTATTATTGATTTTTGTTTTTTACTTGTATTTCTTTCATCTTTATTTACCTCTGGTTCGCGTTTCTTCCCGTCCGCAAGCTATCTACATGAGTTCTCAATGAATTTCATTCAGATTTTCTGGAAGGGCAGATAATAAGCAAAGGAAAAACTTGGAGCCAATCCATGCACAATTACCTCCTCTACATCGTAGCTTTATATCCAAAAGACATAATATCGCCAATTTTTCTTTTCCTGTCTGCAAGATATCTCAAAGTTCTCAATGAATTTCATTCAGATTTTCTAGCAGCGTTGACAGAGGTCATGCCCTCTCTGAGTGATTTCTAGTTACAGTTACTTTTCCCAATGACTTCTCAGGCCTTTAAATCTGAATGTCCATCCTGGTCGCATCAGATTGCACTACTTTTCCCTCAAAGGGTCACAGGGTTTTTTAATGCCATATAAAATTTTAAATAATCAGATTTTCACCTGAAAATGTATTTTTTGATTTTAATTTATGCTCTCCCCTATTAATTCTAAGGTTTGTGACCATCAAACCTAAATCTCTTCATGTCATGTGTAAAAATCCAGTGTTTTGGGGGTGTTTTCTGTCTGATTAACTTTCCTTATTCTTTTCTCCGAACCATGCAGGTCTTGCTCATCTGTGTGAATTTATTGAAGACTGTGAACACACTGTGTTGGCCACTCGTATCCTCCATCTTCTTGGACGTGAAGGACCACGCACTCCAACACCTTCCAAATATATCCGCTTCATTTATAACAGAGTCATTTTGGAGAATGCTGCCGTACGAGCTGGTAATTTTCTTCTTGTCATATTTTTTCATCCAAAATTTAAAAAACCATCTCAATCCAAATATATACATTTATATGTATCTATCCGGACTTCACCCAGCCCTAATCGTTCATAGAAACTTGAAATTTTGTACATACACTCTCCTCAGTTAGTAGGGAAAATGCTTTTTTTTGTTTTTAGAAAATTCCCCTCCAAAATAGGGAGTGGGAGGTTCAATTTTCAATGTAACTTATGCTAAATCGGTGCCCACTTGTTTTTTGAAAATTCAGACATTTTTTAGTGATCGATCACAGCCCAACTCTTTAATTGATCACCCCCAACACAGCGTATATGGGTGGTGGTGATTCATAATTTCCCTTGGAATGCTAGTTTGATTTGTAATGATTTTGATCTTAAAAGTATAGCAACTTTGTATCCCATTTCAGCTGCAGTCACTGCCCTGGCCAAATTTGGGGCTCAGTGTGAAGATCTTCTTCCCAGTTGTGTGGTACTTTTAGAGAGGTAAGTCTGACCCTTTGATATACTCGGCTATAATCAAGATGTTCTATAAGCAATCATTTTCTTGTAATAATTATACAGAACTTTAAGCTCAGTACCTGTCTATAATATATGGATCTTTCAGATATGACCAGCATTAGCTGTTTCTAGTAACCTGGTTTTCAACTTCTTTGTTCAAAACTAGGGTCAAACAAAAGAGTTTCCAAAAAACAAATCTTTTAATAAGAAAAAGATTGAGCTGATCCCCTCATACTTTAACTCTTGTCTTCTCAAATCAACCTCATCAGATTTAATATCTCTGACAACTATTAGGTTGTTACACATAAAATATCATTTTCCCCCCATAGAACAGTTTGACCCACGGTTTCTCTAGCTTTTATGAAAGATTTACTAATGTAATTGCATTTTTTATGCAGACCCAATGTAAATAGGGCTAAAATTAGTTATTGGAAGTTTTTGATCTTTTAACAATAAGTGTCTACACAATTTTTAAAAAAGACCTGCTCAAGGTGTCAACAAAGCATTTGGGTTGAACACTACAGGGCAAACTGTTCAGTGTTGGTTCAATAGTTTTAAGTCTGGAAATATGGATACCAATAATAAACCTCTAGGGAAGCCCAAAACTGTTTTGAATGATGAAGAATTATCAACAATAGTGGCCAACAACCCATTAACAACAGTTCGAGCACTTTCTGGAGACTAGGACTTCAACAGCGAACATATCACGTCATCTCAAGGCAATACGGAGGGCTAAAAAGTTGGGAAATGAAATGAACTGAATGAAATGCTCTATGATAGTGCCAGACC
>VCCN01003983.1:411863-423849 GCA_006491835.1 Architeuthis dux
GTAAGTTTATACTAAATTGGTCCCTTATTTTGTGTCCAGCAGCTTTCAAACTATTTTAGTGATCACCACCTAACAAAAGTTGAGAGAAGTAACTTATTCATTGATCGAGGTGATCAATGAATAAGTTACTTCTCTTGACTTTTGTTTTTCCAAAATTGATCACTCCAACATGGCATGCTGCCAAAAGACGTTTGTCACGTGACAGTTTCTATTGAGTGACTAACCAGACCTGTCTAATGTTCCATCAAGTAAGTACGCAATTTTTACTTTACCAATACAATCAATAAAAGGAATAAGATGTTCGTTAAGATAATTTTTTTTAAAAGTATATTTAAGATCATTATTATTTGAAATTTTTACAACTACTTAAGGCTTGTTCTTTATTTTCTGATCACCGCTATTTGCTCACTGCCAGAGGGTAATCGGTCTGGGCTAAAGTTGCGATAAAAAGCAACTAATAAAATTGAGATGGAGGTAAAAAATAGTCATAAAAATTTAAATAATAATGATTTATAGCAATACGTCATCTAACAAAAATAAAAAAACTGAAAAATGTATATTTTAGATATTTGCGATTAATTGTGTCGGTGTGACTTTTCATAAGTTACCAGCAAACTGAGTTCAGATTCCTGCTGAGACTGTTCTCTTGGCACTAAGCCCATTGGTAAAGGCATGAATCCACTTCTCCCTGCACTTGGTCTCATCACTGGCATGTCACAATGGTTAACAGAAGTGAGTGAGCAGAGTGTGGGAGGGGAGAAAATAAAGTTAGGTAGTTAATAAGAGAGTAGGAAGGGAAAAGGCAGAGGGGCCGCTACTGATACTATAAGTGTGACAGACACAGGATTAGTGGTGTTAGGGTTATGATTATTGTATGTTTCTTTAAATTTAAAATTCGTCTTCAGCTTTATTCTGAAGTTGGTAGGGTGGCCATTTTAAAACTGGAAAGGTAACAATTGCCAAACCTTTTCTTTTCTTTGGTGTTAAAAGTCAACTGAAACTATTTTAGCTAAACTGAAATTAAAAACTTAAAATATGTCTCTCTCTCTCTCTCTTATGAAGATGAATATTGGCATAGATGTCACAAAACAAATCTACTTATATAATTAACTGTTACTTTTTCTGTTTCTCTGTCAGTAATAATGAACTCTTCCACTTAAAATTAACAATTTTGCTGATAAAAATATCTCATAGAAATTTTAAAATATCCATTAATTTTTCAACAGAGATTAACTATACCTTTTCGCGAGCAATTTAAAAGTTACAGCAAGCAAATTAAGAACAAAGGCAAGAAAACTGAATCGATGAACATGAATAATCAAATAATTACTGATTCTGCTTCAATCGCTGCAAATGTTGATTTTCTGAGTTAAATTAGTTGGAACTTGTCTCTTAATAGTTGCCCCCCCCCCCTGAATTGCATTTCTTTTCTCACCAAAAAAGACCCACAAATTTTTAACTTGCTCTGGAAAAGGTATAGTTTTTATACAACTATGTCTCCAGCGACTGGATTAGACTATTTCTCAACGACAAGGTTAATGCAGAAAAAAACGCCCACTCTTTAACTTACACATCGTTTTTTTTTTTTTTTTTTTTTTTTTTTTTTTTAAATATGTTGGATAAGGGTTCGATTCTAACTTACACCCATTTTCAATTTTTTTCATCCAATGCCTGTATTTTATGGTAGCGATACATTCGTTTTGAATTAATGACTCCAACGTTATCCCTTATTATTAGGATTATTGAGGAAAATTTAATTTATAAGAAAATGTAATGTAACTATAGTGTTAAAGTGGGCACCTAATTTCCACCATTTTTACGGAGGTACGGCTGACATGAATTATCTACTCCCGGTTACTTTCTTTAATACCATCAAACCAAAGCCCAACCCTAAAAAATTTTAAATTATTAAAATTTTAAAATCTTTACTTTCTTTAATACCATCAACACCGACACATATACTAAAAAAAATTAAAATTATCAAAAGAATTAAGATTTTAGACTTTGTTCTGTTAATTTAGGAGAGGGGAGAGGATTCATGTAAGCCGCACCTCCGTAAAAATGGCGAAAAATATGTGCCCACATTATCGTTATAGTTACATTGTAAATAGACTACCCCCCCGCCCCCTCGTAAAACCTTTTTTTAATATTTTTCTAAAAACTAACAAATTTCCGGAAGGTTCTAGGATCTAATGGATGGAAAGAACCTACAATTGAAAGAAGAAAAAAAATTCTTCTTTGAGAATTGAGAGGTTCTGAAAAACGAATCTTAACCGAAAATGTTACGAATCTGCGGCTGTTGCGCACGTTGTCTGCTAGAGTTGATGCGTGGCACAGAAGCCCGGATGTTGATGGCGACGGAGCTCGATTTTTGTTGTTTATTATCTCCCACAGCTGTGGATCCATTTACCGCTCGTCGGAAAGTCTTTCTACCCGGATCTACCCTGAAATGGATCTAAAACACTGACCCACCCGTTTTACAACCCTTCAGGTAAGTGTAGATATGTAATCTCGGCCCTCAATGACACTTTACACCTGTTGGTTATGTGAACAGTTGACCGACCTCCTTCATTATAAGGGTACCAGTCATGGAAAAGCATTGTTGACCTATTTTTCATTCTACGGATGGACAATCGTGCTTGAAATATATTTTTTTAAACCTGTTTGAAATGATCAACCGTATTTACTGATGTACAATGCGAGAAATTTAATATCAAAAATTAAAAAAATGGGAGGGTGTAGCATTATACTGGCGTGTAAAATAAAAAAAATAGTTATATTACTGATTTGGATTTTTTTTAGCTACAAAAAAAGTGCGGGTCGCATTATATTGGGTGACGACTTTCTATTCGAGATCGCATTCACTCGAGTAAATACGGTATTTCTCAAACTCAAAATATACATTAAGCAACGGAACGCTGTTTTAAACTTAAAGTTGTATTTATCGATATTAAAATAACTTACAAAAAAAAAGGAAATTTGATTTTAAATTCAGGGGGGGTGAAATCTATTTAACTGAACATAAAATAACATGTTTCACGCTAAACTCGGCCTTGTGTCACATTATTCCACCCTGGCAGTGCCCGATTAAGGGGGGGTGCTCACCGTGCTAAGTGAGCTGAAGCCAGGGCCCACCATTATTTAGTGGGCCCCCAAAAAATTAGTTAACAGAAAGAAAATAGACATGAGAGAAGTTCGTAAACGTCCGATGTAATAATAATAAGTATGTGGATGAAATCCAATGTAATTACAAATCAATATAGAATGTCTTTATTACTCACAACACAACACAACACAACACTACTAGTAATTATTTTAATGGGATGGTCCCTGTTTGAATTACAGCCAGGGGGTCCCATGCAGTGGCGTTTCTAGTTCTTAGAGGGGGTGGGGGGCGAGATTAGGGGGTCAAAACTCGAAATGCATGTGACGAGAAATCTTCATTTTTATACTTACCACGTTGATATACACAACTTATATGAACGATTTTTTAAATATAAATAGTAATATAATACTTTTACTAAATTGAATAAAATACTAAGTCAAACAATTTTCATATAGTTAGGTGCTAATTAAACATTAAGCGTATGAAAATGGGGTGAGGGGGGGCAACCTCGGGGCCAGCCAAAATTCTAAGGGGCATGGCCCCCTCTGCACGCCCCCACCTCGTAGAATCGCCACTGGGTCCCATGCAACCGTAAGCCGGCCCTGCACCCTTGAGGGGGGGAATAAAATACTAGTGGTAACATAATACATAGCAGAATACTTTTGCGATGGAAACGAAGGTCTGAAGCTTCTCAGCAAGAATATAAAGTAATATTTGACTTGAGGCAACAAAAAGCAAAATGTCCTAAATAAATCGACCGAAAAAAAGTCTTTCATGATTGAATAAAATTCGCAGTTTTTGTAAACATTGACTTATTTGACAGCATTTTTGTACAACATCATAAAATTTAAATGTCACGAAAATACGATTACTTTTGACAACAAACATTTGGCAAGGAATGTGTTTAAAGCCACTTGACCAGTTTGTCGTAATACGTACTGTAGACAAAAGCAGACAGATACCACAAATAGATTTCATTGGTGGTCGAAAAAACATGATTCAGATATTTGCTTTCATTTTTATCTCTAGTTGTTGTTCATGTTTACAATTTATGTTATTTATTTCTGATTATTCATTCATTCTATTGGAATTCAAGTCTATAAGGTTCTGTTTTTTAGAGTTCTTCCATCCAGTAAATCAAATATGGCTTGACCCATTATGCCCCTCTAGAGATGAAAGAGGCGAATTCTGGTTGTCCATATTTCGTCGTTGAAAATTAATGTTTTACATAAACCAATGTTGAGTTTCAAATGTTTTTTCGGACGATTGAATTCCTTCTTGTTATTTGTGTTGTAAACACGATGTTTAGGCCGATCCATTCTTCGGCCTTCCTCAGGTGTAAAATCAGAGTGTGATGGGTTAAACTAAACAGAAGTTTTGTTTTTAAAGGGGGTAAATCCTTATAGCACATGGCCCGGGTGTTTCGGTGTCTTTGTCTTGTTGGGTTTAGATTTGTTGAGAAGTGGAAGCCACATCGGGTTGAAATCCGCATTTGTCTGGTCTAATGTATTTAGTCGACATTTTGATGTGAGCTGCCTCTTTGATTTTTCTCTGCTTCCAACATCGTTATCTTGGAAGAAAACGATTTGTAAATCTTTCCTTTTTTTTTTCCAGATTAAAATTAAGCATAATAAAAAATAAGCGAACAAAAAGTTGCTCATAATTTTGTGATTGGCATTTTCAAAAATAAATTGGGATAAAAAATCGTAAATAAAGAATTTAAGAAAGGATCGTGTTTTATTTTTTCAGGGTTCTGTTTGTTTTCGATCAGAATATGTCTGACCGGGGGGGATGCTTTAAAATTTCAAGAGTCGTTTTAAATGTTGACCACTTCGAGTTTTTTTTATTTATTTATTTCACAAACTTTTTTAAATTACATTTTTTTTTTTTTTCGTTAAAAAGGGATTTGACAAATCTGTGGATTATTTGTAAACTCCCTCTCTCTTTGAAAAATTTGAATAACAATAAAAATAACAACTTGTTGAATGCGTCAGTAAAAATAAAATTCAATTTTCTTATCACTACTAAGCCCCCATACTTTGGAAAGTGAAACTGTAAACGAGGCTTTCCCTTCCGTCCTATTCCTCAATGTTTTTACCTGGCAAACTACTGGGTGGGACGGTTTTAATTTAATTTAATTTAATTAATTCTCATCAAAACACCATGTTTTTACCATTCATTTGTGAGTTGGAATTATTGTAGGAAGAAGATTGTTTTCCTGAGTGTAAACACGACATTCTCCGTTTTTTACAGAGTCCACTCTTAAAGATGAGTTGTTCTGTTGGGGTCGTGTAATTATTTGTTTTGTTGGAAAATAAAGAGAAATATTGTTTTGTCTATATTTTCGTTCTATCCATTATTTACGATTTTTTTGTTGCTATCTACAGTGAGTGATTCGTCGCCGATTTTACCTACACGACGACCTTTTGATTTAAATTTTTAAAAAACTGACTTCTTTTAGTTGTTTTGAGATTTCTATTCAGGAAACACGAGTTTCAAAAAACGCTTTTTCTAAAATTCAAAAGCAAAATCGCAGCCCATGTAATACCAAATACCAAACATATAGACAAGATGTGGGTCTTTTTCTTTAGTCCACATCAATATCTAAAAAGTCCATAATTTTCAAATACAGAAGCCTAAATAGAAAAAATGAATTTTTTAAATTTTTTTTTACTCGCCGAAAAAGACGCAAAATGCTGGGTCTTTTTCGTGAGTCCCAGGAGTCCCCACTGGCCATACGAAAACCCTACCCCTGGGGCTGGGGGCTGGGGGCTAATGAACTTAACATATTTGCAATTCCCACTGGTTATGAAAATGTTGGTCTGGTGGGGACGAACAAAAAAGCCATATATTCCTCATTTCATACTTTTGACAGCATTAAGCCTCTTCTTCGGGCAAAGATCTGACAACTTGACAGATCTGGAACCCAACTATAAGATATACAAGACTGTCCTTTTTCTCGAACGGTCAGTCTTGTGATATGGAGCGCAACTAAAAAGATGTACAAGACAGACCATTCGAAATAGAAAGTTGAAATGTTTTGATTCACCAAGATGAAATTGCTGTTAAAATTCGACCACGAATTGAATTTCTAGTCGGAGAGAAACAGAAAATGCAACTAAATCTATTTTTCTTTCTTTTTTCTCTCTCTTCTTTTTAGGCTTCCGTAGTTTAAAATTATGAACATTAGCTTTTAGTGGAACTAACGAAAAAGATGTTTTCTAATTTGAAATTGTCTTAAATCTTGAAATTAAATACAATATTGACTAATTGAAAAGCAGTCGATTTGTAGGTGGCGAAAGCCACTGGTCTACATTCCATGATTCAATTCATGCAGGTCCACCCACAAAGGTTCGAAACCTGTGGGTGGTGGTGGATATTTCATGTCATTTGGTTTACCTGCAAAAACATCTGCGCTCATTTTTTTTATCTTTGGTCAATTATTTGTCATTTCATTTTTATTTCGTCTCATATTTCGGGTTTAAAAAAATAAAGACATCAATTTTCTTTTCTTTTTTTTCCTTTTGATTTGAAATAAACTTAAATTCGGGTTTTAAAAAAGGCCTTTTTTTGTTTCGAGTTCATGATCCTACTTTTAACTGCAAATTAAAAATGATAAAAAGCTTCTCCTCCTCAATTCACCAATATGACCCAGGGAGAGGTTTTTTTAAGCCCCCCCCCCCCCAATATGTTTATTTTTGCGGCAGCCGTTCCAGCTGCAGGGTTATGGTTATTATTTACAATGTAAATTCATCCTAAAATTGTGCCCCCTTTTTCAGCTGGAAGACCTGGTTGCTGATTAAAAACAATGTGGGTTTTGTATCGTTCATAGAGAGTAGGGGAGAATGACTTTGTTTATCGGCTGCTGATTGCAAATGCTTTATCTTGCTAACAGTGTGTACTTTGGTGTCGTTCATAGAGAGGGGCTGAGAGTAAGAGAAAAACACCCAAGGAAGGCTGGAGAATACAATGGCTGAAACATAGTGACTATAACAACCAAGATGAGGAATATAGCAAAATGGTCAAATGGATAAAAAAAAAAGACGTTAATTCCTTGGCCTGCTGAACTATTTCTGACAAAAGACATTCACGTTACTAACTTCATTACTTCAGTCTTTTTAGATGCGCTACACTTCTATAGCAGTGATCATTGTCACTGACTGACAAGTCAACATATCGAACATAACTTTTTAATGGCATAATAAAAGAATGTTTGTTTTTTCTTGAAATCAAACTGTGCGTAAGGTTGCGTTCGTTTTTAAGAAGCTAAGACATTTTTTTAACATATCTTGTATCGCAGTGTTTATTTTTTAAAACATTTAACTGAACTCGTGTTTAAATAGCGCATCTATGGTCTGACTTTCAGGCCTGTTTCATTTGCCTTCAATAGTGTGTTTTTTTAACATTCAACTGAACTCGTGTTTAAATAGAACATCTATCATTTGCCTTCAATAATGTCCACTTTGTTTTGTGGTGTTGAAGAAGAGTTGAAAGCTATTATGGCGTCCTTGCAGCTGTTCTTTGCAAACATTCGTAACACGGCATCCAGTCCCATATTTTGATTACTTAGTTTTTCTTTCTCTTTTTCTTCTAGAACATTTGATGATAAAGGACTCTGTTAAAAAAGGTATTAGAGTGTTACATATGAAATATTGTTTTTTGAATAGTAAGAAAAAAACAGTAAATATTTCATAAAATTTGAATCAATAACCTTTTCCCAACGATCATCTACTAATAATATGCCATCTCTATAAAATTCTTTAGGTTCTGTGGTCACAAATTCAACAAAATCACTAATTATGGCTTCCCTATCATTGAACATGTCTGACCCATTTCCCCAACTTTTTAACCTTCCCTATTGCCTCGAGATGACGGGATATGGTCACTGTCTTAAAGTCTCCAGAAATTGCTCAAGCCATCGTTTGTGTGACGTTGGCCACTGCTGTTGATAATTCTTCATCATTAAGAACAGGTTTGGGCCTCCGTTGAGGTGTAGTATTGGTATCTATATTTCCAGACCTAAACCTATTGAACCAACGCTGAACAGTTAGCACTGTAATAGTGTTCACTTCAAATGCGTTGTTGACATTATCAGCAGCTTGAGCAATGATGGAAATGGGTTTTTGGAACTATGTATACAGTAATGTCTCCATTAGTAGATATTGAACATACAAAAAACATGGAAATTGAGAAGTAGGTATATGCTGTAGCCCTGCACTACTGAGGTTGATCAGCATTATGTCCTAATTTGAAATCGGACTTGAAAATTAGTCTAACTTCTTGGGTAGAGACATAATTGCTGTTAAGGGCTAATTGAACTCAAAAACCTCCAATTATAACAAATTATATCTCGGCTATTGTTACTTTTCCCATTTCAAAATGGCAGCTGAACCAGCAGCAGAGTTATTGTTTTTTAGGGTTAGTATTAGTACTTTTAGTGTTATTGTCATCTGCTTCTTTGATTTGAAATTTGTCTGTTATTCTGAAGCTGGTATGGCCACCATTTTAAAACGGGAAAGATAACAATTGCCTATATCTCTATTTATATTGAATGTACAAAAAATGCAATTACATTAGTAAATCCTTTGCGTTTAGCAGTTTTCTGATGATGTATAATAAAACGACATTTCACGTGTCACAACAACCTAATATGTGCAACAGATGAAACTGATAGCCAAACTCCAGGAAGGGCTCTCCTCAGCCAGAGAATTAAATGAGCTGCCCCCACACCTGTCTGCAAATTTATTGAAAGCTTAAAATAATTCTGTTCTAAGGTTGCAATTCCATTATTGGAGAATTTCAATTGTCTGAGGACAAAAACAAAGGTAGACAAGACTGGCTGCTGCATGGTCAAACTTCACTCCTACTTCTATTCCAATTGAAGATGATTACTGCAAATCTTCGATTGTATGATAAATGAAAAATATAAAAAGAATATATTTTTTAGTATAAATGTATTTATTAGAATACAATAAGCTGATGCGTATGTGTATGATAAATAGCTCAAATCACGGGAATGGGGATTTTGGTGAGGATTGTTGTTCTTGTTACAGTAGGAAAGTAAAGTCAACTCCTGACTTTGTCCTGGAGTTTGTCAAAAAGATAATCCAGACTGGTGTGGATAAAAAGTTATGAAGTTGTTCTGAGTATTATACTATTAATCTGCTTGTTTGTATGTACACCCACTACGTTCTCTGATTATTATTCCTTCTCCTTATATCTTTCAACCTTTCACTTATGCCTCCATACCCCCCCCCTTGCAATGTAATAAACAAGGGTAAGAATGGAAGAGGGTGCTTATGCTGTAATGGAAGCAAAAGGGACTCAACCTTCACTATTACTGTCATTCATTCATTACTCCACCCTCACAAGTCTGAAGACTAAAAATTAAGTTAGTAGTAGTAGTAGTAGACCATAGGAATATAGACAGATAGCAAAAGTAATCACTAGTGATTATAATAGATTTTCATTTTCCTTTGCATCTTATTATAGTTAGACTAATAAGGTAATAGGTAATAAGTCACTTTAATAAAATTGTATACTTTAATTGCAGAAATATATATGCGAGAGTAATGATGATACAATAAACTCTTGTTGTAACGGTATTCGTTCTAATGGAACTATTTATTAACGCATGAGTTCTAACAGCATGTTATTCTCACAACACTATTGTTGGAGATTGTACCTTTTATCGGGCAAATTAAAAAGTAAATGATTTGCATGCCCTATTTTTCTTATCGACCCGTTATAGCGGCAAATTAGCTGTAATGGCACTACTCCGTGAGGGTGCCATTATAACAGGTACCTACTGTATTGTAGTTGTCAATGCTCGTGGAAATTCCATGGGTCGTCCAGCTAGTTAAAATGAAAAACATTACCTCATTGAAATTCACAGATTTTTAATTAGCATTGACTTTCAGCTGCCATTACTGACAATGGATATACTGCCTGTTTGCAGATATTATGTGGGGATTGAAGAGTGCATTTCTTCAAGACTTGAGCCAAATTGATTCAGGATGAAAAAAGGCCCTTTGTCAAACTGCAGCCCAACTCAGAGGCTTGAGTTCACTTTGTTTTTCCCCTGTAACAATAATAATAAGAACAATCCTCACCTAATTCAGGCGAGTAAACTCTTTGCTGTTTGTCTCTCCCGTCATATTGAACCAAACAGATATATAAATTTAACATTTCCCTACCGTGATTTGAAATCACGACCAAGTGATCGGTAGGCGGCTCTCTTACCAACTGGGCCAAACTGTCAAGTCTTACATATATTTTATATCAGATTCCTATACATCAATATGTCTGGACGTGGAAAGGGAGGAAAAGGCTTGGGAAAAGGAGGCGCCAAGCGTCATCGTAAGGTGCTTTGTGATAACATCCAGGGTATCACCAATCCGGCTATCCATCGTCTCGCCCGCAGAGGTGGTCTGAAAAATATCTCTGGCCTCATCTACGAAGAGACCCATGGTGTCTTGAAGGTTTTCCTTGAGAATGTCATCCGTGATGCTGTCACATACACTGAGCACACCAAGAGGAAGACTGTCACCGCCATGGATGTAGTCTATGCACCCAAGAGACAAGGCAGAACCCTGTACGGTTTTGAAGGTTAAACACCCAGTCTTATTTTGATGAAATCTCAAAGATTTCTGTAACAAATATGCAAGGGCTTATTTCATTCTAATAAATTTATAATTTTTTTTATTCGTTATATATATACGTTACAAAAGTTGCAGTAATCATCTTCAGCCAGAATAGAAGTAGGAGTGGAGTTTGACCCTGCAGCAGCCCGGCTTGTTTGTAACTTTGTTGTTATAAAATATGAAAAGTTCCTGTAAATTTTGTTTTCATAGATAAACAAAATATCTGTTCACGATGCAAGCTGTGTCTGTTGGTTTGAAAAAGACTCTAAATTTGAGTCATTCCTTGTTGCAGCTGTCTGCAATGAGCCATCATAAATGTATTTACTTCTACCAATGAAGATTACCCTGTGTTTGTCCTTCCCTCTGTCTATTTGTCTACACGATATCACCAAAAGTTCTCAATGAATTTCAATGACATTTTGGTCTAAAATCACTTTTTCCCCAATAATATCTCCAAAAGTTCTCAATGAATTTCAATGACATTTTGTCGAATGGTTGGCCATGAGCAAAGGAAGAATTGACAAGATTTTTCGGTGGATCCAGGAATCTTTTTCAATTGAGAGATAATTTTTTATTAAATTTTGGGACAGATCCTGGAATCTTTTTCCTCTCAATTGAAAAGAAATCCTTGGATCCACCCCAAAATTTCATCAGATCTTCCTTAGCCAATGGCCCACCATTCAACAAAATGTCACTGAAATTCATTGAGAACCTTTGGAGATATTGTTGAGACCAAAGTGATGTTTGCTAAAGTGATGTTTGCTAAAGTGATGTTTGCTAAAGTGATGTAGACGAAAGTACTGTACCCCGTATTAATACACTTGTTTGTAGCTACCAATCTGAATGTGTAGGAGGTGCAGAGTTGTTGAAGAATTTAATGGAAGTGGCAAGTGTCTGAGACCGTTTCTATTCTCTTCGCACTAAAGCCCTTGAGAAAGGTATGAATCCATCTCTTCTTTCCCCAGGGTAAATAGTAGGGCAGACTGGGCTCTCATGGTTGGCCACCAGTCTAGCAGTCAAACAACTCTGATTCCAAACCAGCCTGAAGAGGGATGGGCTCTGTCAGGCTATCTCGGGCATGACAGAGGCTATCTCGCCCATGACACTCCTGATGGAAAACATCTGTCATGCCCCAATGACCCTGCACTGGTCAAAAAGTGCTGCGCTAATTGAGACCGCGTTAATCAAATTTAGTGAAATAATCGAAACCTATGAGAAATAATATAATTAATCCTCA
>VCCN01003983.1:435608-455237 GCA_006491835.1 Architeuthis dux
CAATATTATCAATTCCTAATTATACAATATTATTAATTCCTACCTATACAATACTATCAATTCCCTATTACACAATACTATCAATTCCTAACTACACAATACTATTAATTACTAATGATGCAATACTATTCATTCCTTATTATACAATACTATTCCTAATTTACTGTAAGTCCATAGTAACCAATGTTTGTGAGATATAAAAAAGATGAGGTAATTGTTACTAAATTTCACACAGTAAAAAAAAGAAAAATTACAAAAATTAGTAAGTGTCCTCAAGTTCATATATCAGTAGTTTTTCCAAAGAATTTGCCACATGATATATAATTATAAATTATTTTTTTAATAGTAAGGGGGGATATCAAATATTTGTATCTGTTGAGGTGGATTATGGAGCAAAGAAAGTTAAGAACGACTGCCTTAGACATTTGGCGTTGTCCTGTTGTTGGGTCAAGTGCACTATATAAAAATGCTAATCATCGTCGTTGCTGTTACCAATCCCTACTACAACTACCAATTTCTGCGTTAGTACTTTCTCCGCAACTGCTGTTACTTTTACGAATATTGTTGTCGTTGTTGTGGGAACGATGTTGACCTTATCTGTCTCGCTTGATTGGGTTGAATCATAAAAGTAGAGCCCATATACTTTATGTTTTGGGACAAGCTCTCCTTCTCCTAAAATCTGGTGTGTACACAAGTAGTAAGAATGTCAGTCCCCTGACAACTCCACTATGCTGCCTGTAGGCCGAGGGCTGTGGCACATTTTTAGCTAAAAATACTCCTGGTTTATTTTTGTGACATAATTCATTTCTAGTTTTAAAGCCAGGTGTTTCCAGAATATTAATTTATCAGGATAGCAACACTTTTTTTGTTTATTTGTTTTTTCTTTTTAGCTTTTAAAATATATTATATACTAGTGGTAAGTTTATATCAACTAGTTATTACACGTGAAAAAATTCAGATATATTTGAACTTCTATGAGGTTATCTTACATATATATATATATATGAAATCAAGGAATGGATAATTTTATATCCGAGAGAATATGATAATTATAAAAACATTTATTAATTGAGAATCCATATCAGCCCGGCATCTGTGTTAGCAATTGCTAAACGGGCAGCCTAGATCGTATATAAATGAATAAAGAAATGAGTGATGTGCGGGAATCAAACCTGTGACCAACCTGGAAGCAACCTATATGCTGTCCTGCTCTTTACCACTGAGCTAACAGCACTACCCTGGAAAGGAGTGGTGAAGAGCAGGACTGCATATAGGTTGATTCCAGGGTGGACATGGGTTTGATTCCCTGCACAGTGCTCGTTTCTTTATTCATTTAAATATGATCTAGGCCACCCGTTTAGCAATCGATAACACCAATGCCCGGCTGATATGGGTTCCCAATAAATAAATGTCTTTACATTCTCTTATTATCTCAGCTTGGTTTCTTTACATTCTCTTATTTACTTTAAGACTTAATAGTTCACTACTTCAAAGCTGTTAATAGTGTAAATAAATGTTTTCGTCTTATTAATTTCATCTGAGATTTTATTAAAAAGTGAACGAGCTCATTTGAGTGGAAGAGTGCATTGTTTCAAATGGTGGATAGGAGATATCTTTATCAGCAAAATATAAATTTTATCATGTATTATGGACAGAGAACTTTGTTATCTATCTATATAAAAAACAGTGTGACTTTGTCTGTTTGTTTATAAAGAAACAAACAGACAAAGTCACACTGTTTTTTATATAGATAGATAATCTTTCTACTACTACTACTACTACTACTACTACTACTACTACTACTACTACTACTACTACTACTAAGGACTAGATCAGAGGGAGTCAATCTTTTTGAGAGCACACGCCCACATTGACGATAATCTGCTAAAAATACCCCCTGATGTGGCCCACAGGAATTTTTATTATATTTGTATTTTACAAAATATTTTATGAAGAAAGAAAACAAAATGCTTGAAAGTATTCTTAAAGGAGTCTCTTTAGACAATCAATAACTGAGCTGACAACAGCTGAGAAATTAAAGGTTGCCGATTATTTGATAGACTGACTGACTGACTAACATTATATCACCTGCGCGCCCAATAAAATATTTTCATGTGCCATAAGTTCGCCACTCCTGGACTAGATGATCCACAGTTTCCATTGCTTTACATTTCCGGGGGGGGGGGGGACCTTTTTGGTATGAGGAATGATACAAAACGGTCAACTAAAAAATGTACTTTTCTTTCTTTCTCGATATAATTTTTTACATTAGTACAGGCGTCCCTCGATATAGCTTTTACCTATATTATCGCTCACTCACCCAGAAAAATGTGAATAAAAAGAGAATTTCCCTTTGAACCTGTAAGCTCGGGCTGAATTTTTAACACTTTCAACGCTACTCATTTTTTACAGTTATATTCTGTATTGTGCTACCCATTTCCCTGAGACCACCGATGGGACAGAAAACTGGGTCATATAGTTATATATAGTTACATAAGGGAATATATAGACACTATTTGCCGTATTGAAAATCTCCTATACCCACAGTTATTGTGACTCGGTTATAACGCTGTTGGCTTTCTTGGACCCCAACACCTGTGTTATAACCGGGGATGCCTGTATATACATATCTACAAGCAACACAAAAGAAAAATATCATGAAGACACTAAGTAAATTATCTACAGGCAACACAAAAGAAAAATATCATGTAGACACTAGGTAAATTAGGAAAAAAAAACTGGGGCTACAATTTTTATGTCCCAATTAAAAATTGCGCATTTTCAGCTGTGTAGGTCCCTTATTCCCTATTGCTCAAATGCCATCAACATCCAGCCCTTCAGATTGCCTGTATGGTACATATACTGTTGTTAGTCACCATATAAGTAAGAATGACAAGTCAAGTGCCATATGCATCACAGTTGACGTTTATTAGAAAACAGGTCTGGTTAGTCACTCAATAGAAACCTTCACATGACAAACATCTTTTGGCAGCATGTAGTGTTGGGGATGATCAATTCAAAAATTTGAAAAAGGGGTGATCAATGAATAAATTACTTCTCTCACCTTTTGTTGGGCCATGATCACTAAAAAAGTCTGGATTTTTAAAAAAGTGAGTGTGAATGCTGCAGGACACAAACTAAGGGACCAATTTAGCATAAACTTAAATTGTAGGAGGAATTTTTAAAAAAGAACATTTTTTTTCTATAAATGATACATACATAGCCAGCAAGAATCACTTAAAAACTGAAGAAACCTATGTTGACAGTTTTGGTTGATGGCTTCTAATAAAAAGCCGGACACAGACTAAGGGATCGATTTAGCATAAATTTACATTGCAAATTGAACGGCCACTAAAATGCTGCAATGCTTTTTATTAGAAACCATCAACCAAAACTGTCAACCTAGGTTTCTTCAGTTTTTAAGTGATTCTTGCTGGCTGGCTATGTATGTATGTATCATTTATGTATATGTCTAGAAAAAAACGTTCTTTCTTTTTTTTAATTTCCCCTACAATGTAAGTTTATGCTAAATAGGTCCCTTAGTTTGTGTCCTGCAGCATTCGAACTCGTTTTTTTGGAAATTCAGACTTTTTTTAGTTATCACCACCCAACAAAAGGCGAGAGAAGTAACTTATTCGGTGATCACTCCTTTTTTGCCAATTTCATAATTGATCACCCCCAACACAGCATGCTGCCAAAAGCCATTGGTCATGTGATGGTTTCTATTGTGTGACTAACCAGACCTGTTTTAAAGATCTTTTCAACATAAAGGCACTCCTTTTCACCAATCATAATTTATAAATTAGGCTATGGCAACAGGAAAAGAAAAAAACCTTTTATT
This sequence comes from Architeuthis dux, assembly GCA_006491835.1. Classification (NCBI taxonomy): domain Eukaryota; kingdom Metazoa; phylum Mollusca; class Cephalopoda; order Oegopsida; family Architeuthidae; genus Architeuthis; species Architeuthis dux. Next base: position 439,450 of record VCCN01003983.1, read on the forward strand.
CTAATTTTCTAACCCTAAAAGATCAATTATGCATGACTTGTTCAGGTTGTCCGATGAAAAAAAACAAGAAATTCTCTGCCAAGAAATAAATTGCTGTGTGCAAGTCACAGTTTCTGCATCATGAATTCTGGTGTTCGCTCTACTTGGATGGTCCGGCTTTGAAAGGCTTATAAAATCTTTTCTTCTTCTTCTTTGCATTTCACACAAAAATATATTTTTGTCTTTTCAACTTGGGATTATGGATTCTTTCCAGAAATTATCCAGCTATTTGAAATAAACGAAAAAAAATAGCCTACCTAGGGCAATGGTGCCTTATCCCACTTCAAAGCACCCCCCACCCCCTTGGGACCTCACACGCTTATCCCAGCGTCCCTTCCACTTTTTAAAACAGTCTGCAAAGCCCTCTTTTGGGATCTCCATCAGCTGCCTTGTGTTCTCCTTAATCTCGTCCAGAGTCTGAAATCTCTTTGGGGAAAAGCTAGAAATCAACATGAGCCAAATCTGGACTGTAGAGGGAAGGGGGGCTGACACACCTGGGTGCTGTGATGTTTTAGTAAAAAAACACAGCTTGAGACGTGATGGATGATTCGCTCAGCCATTGTGAATGTGATGGTTACACGGTACACCAGCTCACTCACTGCCAACTGAGTAACCCTATGGGAGAGTGTCTATTCATGCATGCGCAGTAAGGTCCCTATTGATTGTTTTAGAAGTTACATCAAGGCCGCACAACCAGTTCTTGATATATTCAAAATGGTTGGATACTTACCGAACTGATCCTTGTACATGTTTGATTACTTGTGACAGAAGAAATATTTGAGTGTTTTGTATCCAACACAAGAAAGGTTGTTGTATTCCTGTCTCTTTTCAGAAAGTGAATTCTTGTTGTTTTTCTTCACAAGAGGAAAATACAACAATGTTAAAGAATCCAAGATAGAAAATAAGGCAATCTCTTTTAGTAGAGACAATTTTCCTTTTATTTCCCTTTCAAGACTAACCCATTAAAATGATTAATGCCTGAATTTTTAAAAGGTTATACAAAGGCCAAAAACATTTTAATTTTTATTTAATGGTTAAAGAAAACTATTCTTTTATTAAACCAAAAGATTTTTTCTATATTTTAAAGAACCAAAATCTTGATGGGATACATCTGTCCCATTAGATATTGATCCCGAGACAGGTTAAAAACATGGAATTATCAGATCAATTCGCCTACAACTTCTTTCCTGTTCAGTCATGTAATACAAACTAATTTCTGTGTGGGTTTCAGACTATGATGATGTCATTGTCTGCGGTTGTAAAAACTGGGAAAAACTTATTAATCACAGCTACCCACAACACTGGCTTATTGCTGGGTTTAGTTTATTCATGTGTTCTCACATTTACATCTATCTATGTATCCAGACTTTGCCCAACCCTAACCATTCATAGTAGAAACTTGAAACCATGGTATATATATGTCCCAGGAGTCTCAACAGGGTTAAAATATAATTTCTTCTTTTTCTTCTTGAACTGCATGTCATTTAGCTTTGTGGATACGTACATGAGACCATCAATCATTTTCAGATCTGTAGTACTAGAGTAACTAATATGCCTAGGCAACTATGCTTCCTGTCATGACTGATAAGGGATAAAGCAAATCTTTTACTCCTTTTTCCTGAAACAGGTAATTATAGAGAACTAGATGTCCTTTATATTCACTCAAACATGTTTTTAGATGCGTGAGCAACGTCACTCTCTGACTGAAAGGCTAACATACCGAAACACCCTCACAATCTCTCGTTTCCTCCCCCTCCTTCTATATATATATACATACATATATATATATCAGAAAGTGCAAAGGAGAAAACTTGCGCATCTATGGTCTGACTTTCAGGCTTGTTTCTCTCTTATTGGCCAGCCTTTCTTAAGACAGGGAATAATAATTCTTATTCAAAGAATCCCCCCCCCCCCTTGGGGGGCGGGGACTGTCTGGAAAAAAAATACTTAATATATTTGATGTTTGACAGAAATTCATGCGGACCAACAATTGATTTGGTCAGAGTCGATATTTGTTTATTTCTATTTCCTGAATTTGATTTTTGTCTTTTCCAGTGGCTTCCGCTAACCTGCATTACCATGGAGACCATTGTTGTTGCTGCTCCTGATGAGAGTTACGATAGCTTTGATGATCAGAACTCGGATGATCGGCCGACCGAGAGATGGGCACCGTTGGGGGCATCGGTCAGTCCGGCTCCATCCACGATTGAAGGGTAAATAGCGGACAGATTCCTTCTTTTTTTTTTCTTTTTTCCTTTCAGTTTTTACCCGTCTCACTCCCAAAAGATTTACCATATTTGACTGCCTTTTTTCCCCCAAACAAATGTCTCAAAAAGGTAAAACATAACCTTTTGTGTGTCCAGCCCTAAATTGGCCAGAACTCGAGGTGGAGTTTAAAAAACTGGGTGATAAATGAGAAGAATTCAGGGAAATGCGTTTTTTTTCATAATATTCCCTGCTGAAATAATAATATATGCCATCAAATATGGTTGAATCAAAGTCATGCTTAAATATAATCTGCACTGCTTCCAGTTACTTATTTAAAGAATTACTGTATATGTCGGTATATAAGACGGTCAGGTAATTCTTTTTAAAACTATGCAAATATTACACTGTGTCCAATGTACTGGTATTATGGCTAGGGAGCCATCTACCAAAGCTTGATATGGACAGTCGTGGGGATTTGGTGAGTTGCAGTGAGTTGTATTCCTTCAAATACCCATGTAAACCATTTGTCTTATAGTCCGGCATATACAGTAATTAATGAAATTTGGTATATTAAAACTCTTCTCTGAAGTGGAGGAAGTCTTCTCAAAAGATTCAAATTTGGAGAGGTGAAGACATTGCCTGTATATCCAGCCACACTGCACTTATCAACAAAAGGGTCCATGGTGAGATGTGTTCCAATATGGATTAAGTGTTATAAGATGCTGATTTTCATCTAGAAAATGTGTATCTCTAAAATTGTCAATCTGAGTTACTACCACATGTAATCGCCATTAGTATTATAGTGTCCGAGTGAACAGTTTGTCTGATCAGTGGACCCCATGTTGAGCTCTCAGACCAGCCAAATTCTCACAATTCTTCATTCTGCCAATTCTGTTTTTCGCGGATACAATTTACCTGACCTTCTGTCTGACCAGCCAAACAGAATTTGCAAACATTTTAGAATCTCCTCCTTTGAAAGAAAAACAGTACAGATCACATATTGAGCTTAGATAAACAGAATTTTGAAAAAAGAGTTAGCAAAGCACTATCAAAATAACAGCTGTATACAAATAGGCCACTCCTTTTTTATTGACATTTCTCTAGGTTAAATGTTGATCAGACAGGATAAAATTAGCACATGGCTCCCCCCCTCTCCACCACTAAAAAACAAAGAAAATATTTGTATTCATTTTAATGATTTCCTATAGTTCTTCTAATTTGTAATAATATCCTTTATGAAAGAAACATTCTAAATTCAGAGGAAGCCGTTTATTATAATCACAGATAATGTTATCAAATGGTTATTGTTATCAAAATCAGTCGGACCCAAACACTTTATTTACCTCAGCCACGAAGTTGGAGAGGTATATGTATTCGGTCGGGTCTGTCTGTCTGTCATTCCGCCTGTCTGTCCACAAGATATCTCCAAAAGTACTCAATGAATTTCAATGAAATTTTGCAGAAGGTTGGGCAATTGGGTAAGGAAAAGTTGGTTAAATCTTGGAACAGAACCAGGAATCTTTTTTTGATTGAGAAATATTTTTCCGGTTTTTTCCCTTATATTTCTGTATACACCCATGACTTTCCACACAATATCTCCAAAAGTTCTCAATGAATTTCAATGACATTTTGTGGAATGGTGGGCAATGAGCCATGGAAGAAGTGATTACATTTTTGGGATGGATCCATGCACAATTACTTCCCCTGACAATAGCATTGGCAGAGGTAGGCACTCCCTGAATGCTTTCTTATTTAAAATGAAATTTTTAAAAATTTTAAATTGAAAAATATAATTCATATTCATTTTTTATTATGTAGAGTTTATAACAATGAATTTAATAACATAACACACTGAATTTATAACAATGAATGTAAATTGTTCCAAAATTTATATCCTTTACTTAATGTTATCAGACGGTTATTGTTATCTAAAAGACCCTGTCCTAAAGTGATCACAATAAGCAGATTACTCAGTATAAAAATTTCTTTTGGCCGACTCTGTATATTTTATTTAAGAATATGACTTGATTTGTTTCTGTTTTTTCAGAGGTTACATTGATGAATCTGAGCAATTGCGTCAACTTGAAGAGCAACAGGAGCAGCTGAATTCCTACCTGCAAGCACTGACCACACATTTTGCACAGGTGCAATTCAGACTGAAACAAACGGTCAATGCACCCCCAGAGGAAAAAGAGGTCAGTAAAAGAAAACAAAGTTAAGGCATGAGCTGCAAGGGAAGGGCCAACGATGTACAACTTTATCCCCAAGGGAAGATGTTGGTTCAAGCCTAAAACAAAATTGAATTCAAATTCTTTTTTTTTCATAACTTTGTTTATTGAAAACCATCTAAATATAATTGAAGAAATCTCTGCATGTATGCACTGTGATTACTCAACAACGGGCCATTGTATGAAGTTGAATTCGCCAGACATATCAGTCATCACACTGGGCATTGCAGTGTCGAGTTTGAAGTTGTTTGGATCAGATTCTTGAGAAATCTAATAAAATAATAATACAAGACTTCATCTGATAAAAATAAATAATAATACAAGACTCCATCTAATAAAATAAAATAATAAATATAATTCCTCAAATTCATCCAGCCACCACGTACAGTTTTCCAAATTGGAATGAGATAGATTCCAATTGCTTTTTCCGACTGTACAGAATGGATGAAACATATTTTTTTATTGTTTATTCTCTGGCATTTTTTCTTTTCCTTTACGTTTTGCTGACTTCATTTATGTGCAGTAAAACCAGAGGACACAGCCATAAACTACAAATTCAGACCTCCACTGGTGTTAGAAAAAATTTCTTCTCATCAAGAGTAGCAAATGCATGGAACAGCCTAAGTTAAAAGACGATCACATCTAAGAATATCAATATTTAAAAAAATAATCTTCATTCTCCTTATTGTGTCTAGAAATTTTTCAAAATTCCCCACCTAAATACTTTTTTTAGAAGGTTTGCAATGTAGATTTATGCTAAATTGATCACTAGTTTGTGTCCACTTGTTTTTTCACAATTCAGACTGTTTTAGTGATCACTGCCCAACAAAACGGTCTCTATTGAGTTACTAAACAGACCTGTTTTCTTATTAGTTTAATCCCAGCCCAACTAAACAGAAGCTGGCTCTATGACGCAATCAACTGCAGTCAAAAAAAGCCGATTTCAAGTACATTTATTGACTTTAGATAATTTTCATGCTGTCCTCATTGACATTGTTGTAACAACTGAGCTTTGTATTCTTCATCATTATTTATTCATATCTGAAACTGAGATATTTTTCCTATTTTTGCTGTTTCTGATTGTTATGTTCTTTCAGTTTTTGTTTCTTGTTTTTTCAGGTTCTGCTTAAAGAACTTGAACATCTTGCATTCCAAGGAGTCCCTGATATCATTGGTTGTATAACAGACGACGACATAGAGGTACAACACTTACCTTTTTTTTTTCCTCTTTTCTCATTTGCATTCTGCATAATTGCTGCTTTTCCTCGTAATTCTTAGCCTTGGTTTGAAATGATGAACACCGATAATACAGTGATACCTAGAATGGTGTGGTTTTATATGTGCGGGTTTAAGTATAAGCTGAAAAAAAAAACACTTTAAATTCTGACCTTGAACAGTGCAGTTTTGAATAGTAAGGACAAATTGTGGAACGAATTAACTGCAATAATCAAGTATATATATCGTTTTGTATTTTACATTACAGTAATCAATGGGAGTGTGGTATATCTGTTTTGTACTATATTACTACACATTACTATAGTTCTATACTGCCTTCAATGACTGGGTGTTTGTTTGTTAGTGGTTTTAGCCAATTATCACCTCTAATTGGGGCTATTATTTCAACACTGTAATTAATGGGAGTGTGGTATATCTATGTGATACATTATACGATGCATAAATACAAAGGTATTTGAAACTGAAGTCATACCAGCTGCACAAAGATCAAAATAAAGTAATTACTGAAATTTCAGACATATTTGTCGTATTATCTGTCTGTATAGCAAATGAAAAAATGTAATTACTACGGACGTAAAAAATGTATGTGTTTTACTATTTCTGTGTATTTTCTTAATTCAGGGCCCCTCTATAACATATGCTACAGCCCCCCGCACTAGCTTTATCCGGTCCTGATCCCTGCAATATTATTCTTGTATTAATTCTTTACTTTATTCCCACAAAAGTAATAGCATTCCTTATATTCCCGTAAGAATGTCCTCTCCTACCCGTTGTAAGGGGAGTAACTTTGTCGGCTGAGAGATATCGTATTGAGGTTTGAGGATTTTGTTTCAATACAAAGTCACTCCCCTCCCCTGTGTGTATTAGAAACTGTCAACATCAACATAGCCAGACCAACTTAAAAACTCAGGAAACCTGACTATGTATGTATCACGTATACAGACCACACCAATGAAGCTAGAGGACAGAACATTTACTCTTTTTTTAATGTTTCATAAAATAGGTCTTTAGTGTGTGTGGGGGGGGGGGGTTTCAATATACAATGTAAATTTATGCTGAATTGGTCCCTTAGTTTGTGTCCGACAGTGTTCACGTTTGTTCTTTGTAAATTCAGACTTTTTTAGGGATCACTGCCCAACAAAAGGCAAGAGAAGTAACTTAATTATTGATCACCCCCAACACGGTTTCTATTGAGTGACTAACCAGACCTATCCTTTCTTTCTCTCTTCCCCACAGAACAATGGTGAACAAGGGGCCAAGTTGTCTATACAGCGTGAAAAGCAGAAAGAATTAATCGGCAAATTGAAGACGCAGTTGGAAGATCTGGAAATGTATGCGTATGAGGTAAGAAACAAATGATTTGCTGGGATTGTGTTAAGTCTGGCACATGGCAACAATTATAGAGCGTCCACTCTATCAATGGCTTGGAAGCTCAGCATACTAACCATTGTATTACCTTGAATGCATGAAGGGTTTTTTGGTTTAGAAACCATCAACCAAAACTGTCAACATAGGTTTCTTCAGTTTTTAAATTCTGGCTTGCTATATATGTGTTGCATGTACAGGCCGCACCAATGGAGCTAGAGGGCTGAAAATTTAAACATTTGCTCATTATTATGTTTAGAAAAAATGTTTTTTTTTTAAATAAGTTTTTAGGTGTTCAATTTACAATGTAAAATTCATGCTAAATTGGTCTCTTAGTTTGTGTTTGTCAGCGTTCATGCTTGTTTTTTTAATCGATCCAACAAATGGTGAGAGAAGTAACTTATTCATTGATCACCCCCAACACGGCATGCTGCCAAAAGATATTGGTTTCTATTGGGTGACTAACCAGAACTGTTTTTTTAATTAAATCCCATTGCATGTCTCCCCAGTCTCTAATTGCAGACATTATTCTGAATGTGTTTTAGAAACTTCAAAGTTGGTAGCCATCATCTGTTGTAAATCTTGCTCAAGGTTTTCTATCTGAAATTGGTTCTATCAAGTATGTACACTAAAATGCCTTCGGATTTTACAAGGATGGGAATAAGATACACTCACAGGCTAAATAATGAGCCAAGCTTTTTTAAACAAATTTTTGCAATTACTCTTTCATTCTAACAATTATAGATTAAATATTCGCCATGTGCATGAAGCACACGCCACCTCTTCTATTCAACAGTGCGCAGAGTACGTTTTTAGTATGGGATAGCTTTTCCCGTGTTTTTCTTTAGAAAACTGAGCCGTTTGGTCAAGCTGTCCAATAGTTTACAGTGTGCTGTTCTATGTTGTTCCATTCATCTATGACTGCTTCCCACAGCTGGTCAGTGTTCTCGAATTTTCTCCCAACCAGTTTGGCCTTAATATGCAACCATAGGTTCTCTGTGTTATTAAGATCTTTTATATGATGGATAGTGCATTTTTTTTCCCCAGGAGTGTGTATGTGTTTATGGAAGATGAATTAACTCCTAGGTGTTATAGGTTAATTTTGTTTATCTTCCACTAATCCTTGTGGTGTCGTGAGGAGGTGGAGACATCAGTCGCTTTATTTCATCCATCTGATCTTTTTCTCCTTTATTTTACTTTAGCAATTTAATAATCTTCTTCCGGCTTGCTAGGCCCATTGAAGCTTCACCAGAGCCCTGTTAATCGTACATTTCCCTACTCTGTCTGTTGCCATGCTCTCACGACTCTGGACTTTGCCAGGGCATTACAGGCACATACCTATATCATTATTTTTGTTTCATATTATTTCTATATATATATTGTGTATTTATTTGAATCTGCCTTCCTCAACTCACAATATGGTATCTGTTTTTATTTCAGAGTGGAGAGGCTGGTCTTCCCACTGGTCAAATGATGGAGAAACAACGAGTCATTATCGACCAGCTCAAAACTAAACTTGATCTTAATCTGGAAAACTTTGACCATTTAAGGTAACTATTAATCACCGCTACCCACAACAGACAGGTTTAAACACTGTTGGTGGATTTAGGTTATTCATATGTTCTGACAATTCTATGTATCTGGACTATGTCCAGCCCTAACCATTCATAGTAGAAACTTGAAATGTTGCACACACACTCCCTTCAATGCGTAGGAAAAATAGGTTTTTAGAGGGGGGTTCAATATGCAATGTAAGTTTATGCTAAATTGGTCACTAGTTTGTGCCCACTTGTTTTTGAAAATTCAGACGTTTTCTAGTGATCAGACCAACAACAGGCAAGTAACATATTCATTGATCACCCCTTTTTCCAACTTTTTAATTGATCACTCCCAACACAGCATATATGGGTGGCAGTGATTCATAATTTCCCTTGGAATGCTAGTTTTGTTTTCATACCTCATCTAACTACAATTGAAGAAATCTCTGTCTGTCTGTCTGTGTGTTATGCACCACGATTATTCGACAACTGGCCATTGTATAAAGTTGACATTCGCCAGATATATTAGTCAGTACACAAAGCAGTGCAGTGTCGAGTTTGAAGTTTTTTGGACCAGCAGTTCTCAGAAAATCTAATAAAAATAAATAAAACATTTAGAATTATCTAAATTTAGATATAAAATATCTAAATTTAGATATAAAATATCTAAATTGACAACACTGAGGAGAAGTAATCGAAATACTTTGAAACCGTAGTTTCGTACGACGGATGCAAAATTATTTTACATGACATTTATGGCAGGCTGCTCCACATGGTATCCGATAGTTCACCACCTACAATTCACCTCTGAACAATTCATAGCCGTGGATTACATAAAATTCACCCCCAACCTAATTTAACAATATTAATACCAACTATAAATTAATCGTAACATTCCTATATTCATTATAATAAACTAAATTTCACTATTCTTGTTGCCATAGAAATGCAAGCTGATTGGGTTTGCTCGGAAGATTAATCCTTTTTTTTTGTTTTTTAAATTACCCCCCAAAAGAGATTTTTAGTTAGGGGTTCAATTTGCAATGTAAGTTTATGCTAAATTGGTCCCTTAGTTTGCGTCTGGCAGTGTTCATGCTTGTTTTTTGAAAATTCAGATTTTTTTTATATATCACTGCTCAACAAAAATGTGAGAGAAGTAACTTATTCATTGATGACTCTTTTCCAATTTTTTTTATTGATCACCCCCAACATGGTATGCTGCCAAAAGATATTAGTCACGTGACGGTTTCTACTGAGTGACTAACCAGACTTGTTTTAATGTTCATGATTGTCTGTAATCCGTTGCTGTATTTTGGGAAAATTTATTGAAATATTTTTTTTTTTTCCCCCCATTTTCTCCAAATTGTCTTAAAGGCAGAAATGCTGATGTGCTGTTTTTGTTTTTCAGTACAGAACAATTAAAAGAAGTTGTGGACGAGGCGATAGGGCAGGTGAGTAGACATGTTATGGTTGTTTCTTTTACCACAAAAACGGCTCTACAATTGCCATAACTATATTGCCCTAAATGAAACCGTGGATTAGATGCACATGTGCATCAGAGACGGTATGCAAAGGACACAAAATGCATTCAAAACAAAAAAGTTTTGTCTTTCATTTACTTGTTCTACCATGGCCAATCAGATTCTGACCAAAAAAATCCTTCTTGGGCCAGGAATTGTGAGGAGAAAGAGGAGGAAGTGATAGAGAGTCAGAAAGAAGCCAGGTGTGTCAAAATGTAAACAATAGAAGGGAAAGTGTCTTGTATTATCATTGAAAGAGTCACTCAAATAATCTTTGTTTACCTTCTTTTTTACTAATGTGTTGTATATAGAAACGATAGAGTAATATTAGACTTTATGACACTACTCAGAGGAGAGTGGTTAATAACTTCTAGGGAATAAAATATATTTGGCTCAATTTTTGGTGGATGTTCATTGTATGATAAGTTTTGGTTTGTTTATAGAAAGTTTTTAAAAAAAAATGTAACAAAATTATTTTTTTTACTGTTGAATCCATATTTGGTAGTATTGCGCAATATGTAAATTGCAATTAAAAGGTATTATCAATAAATAAATATGCATAAATGGAACTGAAAACAGTGCAGTTGTTTAGCTTATTTATTAGGCTATAAAATGATATATAACATGATGGGTATACTTGAATCAACCCCAAGTTACATTTGTTTGAATAGGCAATGGTGGAAATAGGCAATGTTTGGGTCAGTTACAAAAAGGTTAAGACTCCTGGGACATACATATCCTGAGGTTTCTATACCTCTGTAGATCTCTCTTTAAAAGTCTACTGGGATGTATGCCTCAGTAGACTTTTAAAGAGAGATCTACAGAGATGTTTGTGTCATGAAAAATAATGGTTAATTGTTTGTCCCTTTTCAGATTGTTAATCCAGCCAAAGTGAAAGGAAAATTAGTGGAACAATTGAAAACGCAAATCACAGATTTAGAAAGATTTATTCAATTTTTACAAGGTCAGTTTTCTTTCTTTCTACACAGGAATTTTCTTTATGAGAAGAGTTTACATTTAAGCTGTATATTCAGTGCCAGATTAAGGCATGGGCTTTAAATGTGCTGCAGCCCAGAGGACTCTGCCAGCTGGAGGGACTCGAGAGATTTAGTGAAGAGTTATTTCATTTATGAATGCAGAATCAAAGTATAAGTATTCTAAATTATCTATTTAAAAAGGGGTTCAATTAATATATTGTATATATATTTGTATTAAACATACTACATCAAAAAGAAACACTGTACTGTATACATATACAGTACCTGTCATAAGTATTTGAATAAACAGCCATGTTGCTTCTAATCGCTTGGCTTTGAGAGTTAAAAACAAGAACATTACGCAAGAAGAACCAAATGATAATTTATATATAAAAAAGTATTGCTCATAAGTATTTGAACAAGCACAAAATCTGTTTTTATTTCCTGAGATTGCAAAGGCCATTATGGATTTTGAGCAGGAGGGGAAAAAATTAACTTACTAGTTTTGCAACTCTTCCATATAGCAATGTGAGTTCATTTTTTGAATCTATTCAATCAATTCTGAACAAGATTTTAGAAGGATAAAAACAATAAAATTGCTTCTTTTTCATTCAACAATTTAATTCTATTAAAAAATATATTTACAGAAATTTAACATTCAGAACCACAAAACATGACTAAATGCATTCCTTGTTATTTGGTCCTTTTTGCATAATGTTCCTGTTTTTAACTCTCAAAACCATGTCATTAGAAGTAAAATGGCTGTTTGTTCAAATATTTATTGTAATATAGTGAATAACTAAGTTGTTTCAATTTGTAAATAATCATATGTAGTAACACTGAGAAACTAATCACCAAACTTTATGAACTCCCTATCAATAGCCGGATGGACTATTCCAGTAAGTACTAATAGTAACACTAATAACTTTCACCGGAAGACCACGTTTACTACTACAAGACACCAACACGGTATGCTTGACCATCTTGGCGGTTATTTTAAATGGTAACACTTTTGTGTTTTACTGTGTTCTAACTTGTAGATCTTGAAATGTGGCTACGTCATTACACTTATGACAGGTACTGTATATCGTATGACGGTTTTTGATGTCTAAGAATGACTAAAACAGACTCACTCTCATTGGAAACAATGTCCTCAAGAACTGCCGTTTTTGAGGAATTTGTTTCCAAGAAATGACGCAAAGGTTGGTCAGCCATTTTAAAAAGAAAAGCAAGATTTGTTGTTAGTTTTAATGTCTGTCGGTTTTTGTTGTTTCTTAGGAGAAGTCAGCAGTCCCGGACCCCTTGGCAAAGAACGTTGTACATGTGCCGTCCATGGAAAGGTGAATTCTTTACTTTTGAGAAAATTCTGTGTCTGAATCTGATCTTCTATTTTGTTTCCATAAGTGTTGGTGTTTGTGAACGATGTTAAAGAAATGAAAAGAAATTGTTTAGACCTAAAATATTTCCCTAATAAAGTCATCCACCATTGAAGAAGGGAAAGAATTACTGTATTTGTTGGAATATAAGCCCTCCCCCCCCTTTTCCCCCAAAAAATGTCTCAAAAGGTAAACGTAACCATTGTGTGTCCAGCCCCATATTGGCCAGAACTTGAGGAGGTTTTAACAAAACTGGGTGATAAATGAGCAGAATGCAGGGAAAGGCATTTTTTTTCTTAATCTTCCCTGCTGAAATAGAAGGGTGGGTTTTATATGCCATCAAATATGATAATTTCATTGAAATACAAGGAAATTATGGAGGAGACCCACTGAGTTGAGATCCTGAAAAAATGTTGGCATGGCCAAAGCACTCGAATCTAAATGGAGTCGAAGGCCGCAATGTAAAACTCAAATCTAAGAATATATAATTGAATTATGTTTAGTAAATTATCAAAAAGGCTGTTTATATTTCTGGTTGAAAATGATTGAAAACTTAGTACAAATGAATTCTTCATGTTATTTAATTGTTTTAATCTATTGTTAACAAGTGAAAGTGCTGTAAACCCTCAATTTAACTGACTAATAGAGGGGAAGGGCTAAGGGTTAATGCAGAAAGTCTGTTAAATCCAAATGTTGCTGAGAAGACCATTTTTTAACGTTTTTTTTTAAATGTAAAAAGAGCTTCAATATACAGTACAGTAAACCCTTGCTATAACATATTTTGCTATAACAAATTTCGGTTTTTATTCTTCACCGACTGTGTCAGTTGTAAAAAAAGTGGTATTTACTTATTTTGAGCGATCCTAAAACAATTGAATACTAGAACAAATCAGTCAGTTAAAAAAATATTGAAAAGTAATAATGTATTTGTGTTGAAATGTTCAAATATACAGTTTTTCAAGGTCAAAATAATTTACACTAAGGAGGTATAGGAACCTAATTTACGCTGCTTATCTATAGGATAACCAAATTTTGATTGTGGCATCAAGGTTGTTTTGATTAAATTTTGACTAAATTAAAACTACTATTTATTTGTGTAAAAAAAGGAAAGAGTATAGCATGTGACACTTTACGCTCGCAACCAGTGAAGACCAAAAAAGAAAAAAATCTTTTGGATGAATCAAATTTAGGTCAACGTTATTGTGCCAAACTTTCTTATTTCGAAAATAGGAGGGGCAACCGAACTGCCTTTGGACTTACCGAACGATGTTCATTAAATGCAGTGAACTACCAAACTTACTTCTTAATTACTGAACGAGGAGCAACCATCGGGTATAACAAACTTTCGGCGTTAACAAACTCCCCCTCCACCAAATTAGTTTGTTATAGCGAGGGTTTACTGTACTGCACAATATAAAATTATAATAAAGAATATGTAATATTTACTCACCTTTTTGACAGTGTAGTTCTGTGTTTCTTAACTTTTTTCCGGACGTGTCCCAAAATCTATCATGGAGACCCATGTTCTCATAAGATTTATTTTAGGCATAATTGAAAAATATTGGTTATTATAAAAGAAAAATGAAAGGTAATTTACAGGATTATATTAATGATGAAGTCACAGAAATAAAATAGAATATTCATGAAAAAGGTCTGTTAAATCTGAAATCCATTATTCCAGGGACACAGCATTTGAACTTTTTGAATAGGACTAGCGTTTCTTGAATAAACGGTAGTTGGAGAAAATTATTAATGTCAAACAGACAAGTTTTAGTACACAGCTGTAATTTCTAAGTTATCAAAACTTAGTAACACAAAATAAATGTTTGTTATTTATTGGAGAAGACCAAGATAAATAAAATATAAACCTTCCAATTATATTTTTTTTTTTGTTACTAAGCTTTAATAACTTACAACTTGCATTCTTTTATTCAAAGTTGGAACGCAAAATAAACTGTAATATTTCAAATATTAATATTTTTATAAATAATATTATACACACATTAATATTTTAATAAATGGAAATCACAACAGGTTCATTAAATTGAGGGTTTACTGTAATTATCTTCCACAGTGAAAGATTCTTGAAACTTGTTTTATAAAACTTTGCATAATTATTCCTCTTTTCTTTCTGGAAAAAAAAACCCCAAACCTTCCGACCGAATCTTTGTTTCTTTTCTATTGAGCCTTTTCAATCTTTTGAAATCAGTGGCAATGATTCTAATTGAGGTCTTTCTTCTTTCTTTCTTCAGACTTTCTCATCCATAGATTCCATTCTAATTGAGGTCTTTCTTCTTTCTTTCTTCAGACTTTCTCATCCATAGATTCCAAAGGCAGTAATTCTTCTTCATCACACAAACTTGGTCTTTCTGAGAATGACACAAATGAGGTAAGTAACACATCCCTTCCTTAGAATTCAAAGTCTATCCCCAACACCAAATCCCACCTAATCCTCATTCATAGCTTATGAACACTGGCGGAAAAGTTCTCTAAGAAATTGAAGGACTTTTTCTGATTTCACTTCAACATAAACGGATGCCAGAAAGATGAAAAGAAATTATTTTTATGTAAAATCATTCTTAACCACTTTTGTATTTATC
This sequence comes from Architeuthis dux, assembly GCA_006491835.1. Taxonomy (NCBI): domain Eukaryota; kingdom Metazoa; phylum Mollusca; class Cephalopoda; order Oegopsida; family Architeuthidae; genus Architeuthis; species Architeuthis dux. The sequence goes on from VCCN01003983.1 coordinate 454,537, forward strand.
ACTTGGATGAACGGATTATTGAAATGAATTTATTTTTGTCAACCAGTCATCCATGGCCAGGAAATAAAAGTATAATGTCTAGTTCCAGGGGAGGGGGGTCATCTAGCCAGACTGTACCTCCCAATTGCACTTAAAGGAGTAGAGTCAGGGTCAATCCTTTAATACCTGAGGCATCCCAAAGGGAAGTGCTGAGGGAACTAGACAATTTTTGTCCCTACCTACACATACGTGTGAGGGTTCCCATTTTAAACTCGACTTTGTGCCACATTCTGACCTCATGGGAAGGTAGATAAATACCCATCCAAATATGTCAGTTTTGTATATTTACTTAAATATCAAGAGTTTGGATTTAAAAAAACAAGAACCATGAGTTCAACAATGTGTCCACCATCCGCGGTAGCAGGAGGAGGAGCAAGAAGAGCAAGTAGTCTTTCTCTGAGTTAATTGATTCTCATACTTGTAAAATATTGTCTGTCATGTGACCTATAGATAAAATTAATTCACAAGAAGAAATTCAACCTTTTGAAGTCTTGTGTGTTAATTTTCATGCAATTGTAATGTGGAAATCAGTATTATTTTCAATTCATTTTTTATGTTTCTTTTTGCCATTTTTGGCTTGTTTTAAATACAAGATGCGGACGTCGGCCATTCTTTTAATAACATCACACCTTCTCTTCTGACATAATAGCAGCTGGTAAATA
>VCCN01003983.1:458604-469679 GCA_006491835.1 Architeuthis dux
TTGGACATCTTGTGGAAACTGAAAAGATAAATGTGCACATTTTATCAGCTTTTTTCCCCCAACAGTAAATTAGTAAATCATCATATAAATATTAAAAGCTGCATCTGTCACACTTATAGTATCAGTAGCATCCATCTGCCCCTCTCCCTCTTATTAAACTACCTGACTTTCTTTTCTCCCCTCTCCCTTCCTACCTGCTATTGATACTATGTATGATAGGTGGCTCATTATATATATATATATGATTATTAATAATGATGATGATGATGATGATCCTTTTTCTTTTTGTCATATTACAACATGAAGGCTAATAATACGTCATCTCAAAATTGTTATCAAAACTTCTAACACTGTGCTCTTCCACATCCTTTGTTTTGTATCAGTTGGTTTTCCTGCCAATCTGAAACGGGGCTGCCAACGTTGGGGTTTTTCCACCCAGATCTGGATCTGGATTTATATTTTGAGAATAGTTTATAATTTGGGTTTTTTCATGTTTCAAATAAATAATTCTTGAAAATAACTCACATATGTATATAAATGTGTTTGAAATAACTTTTTTAAATTTTAACTATCTTCAAATAATCTGTTGATAGATTAGTCATCAATTAGACGTGTTTGAATCTTGTATGATACGAGTACTGTGGTTGTACAGTAGCTGCTTTGTGCCTGGCGTTCAGAATTAATGAGCGGCTTGGAAGAAGGATCTGTAAGCAAAAGATACTTGGAAAGAATAAAAAACAGAAAATAACGAACCGTTTACTTTTTCAAGAGGAATTCAAGAAGAGGGGGAGTAATTAATCTACAGATAAAAGTAACTAAAATACAGTTAGACAGGAAATCCCTGATTAATGCGTTCTCAGAAAGTGGCGCACTAATCAAAACCGCTTTAATCAAACTTTGAGAAATAATGTAATTAATCTTCAACTTCTAATTTTAAAAAGATTAGAAATGATTTTTAAAAATCTTTTGATAAATAAATAAACGCCCTATTCGATTTTGGGAATAAAAAATTATTAGTGCGTTAATCGAAAACACACAAATCAAAACCGCACAAATTGGAACCGCGTTAATTGGGGGTTTCTTGTATTTCTATTTAAACTTGATATTTTTCTAATCTGGGTTTCTTCTTTTGAGTCTGTTTTTTTTTGTAATCCTGATCTTTGAAATCTCATTGGCCTTTTCTATTGTAGGACCAGATTCCCCCCAGCAGCCAGGCATTGACACAGGTTGTACGGAAAGAATTGGCCATGTCAATCCGGGACTTGATGCAGCACGGATTAGTGGAGGTAAATTGTACAACCACACACACACACATTGTTTAACAACAACATGAATCAAAAGAATTCTAAGAAGTGGGTGGAATCTCTATATTAATACACTTATTCAGTGTAGATAACACTTCCTGTATTTCTCTTCAAATAAAAAGGAAAAAAATGTTCAAATTAAAAAGTTATCTTATTATCCACAGATCTATTAATGATTCTGTTACCCTGGAAAAACATTGCCGGCCTTTCTAACCTTTTTAGACTAGTTGAACCCTTGAAATAACTTTCAGATCTCAAGGAATCCCTGCATAAAAATATTAATGTTCTTCTATAAATATGTGTATGCCCAAATGTTTGGAAGTCAAACATTACTCTTGTAAATACTGAATAGTGTACACAGTATTCAATTGTAAATACTGAATAGTGTACACAGTATTCAATTGTAAATACTGAATACTGTACACAGTATTTTTAAAAAAAGGTTCAGCTATACCCCAATAATACACAACAGTATATTTTAATAGCCTTAAACAGTAGTATAAGGGATAATTAGCAATAATAATAATATCTAATATTAAAGATATTTATAATGTTACTGTACTTTCTTTATTCCATCACTAACCTTCATGTCTGTGGAATGTATTGATGGAGCACCTTTCACATAATACGCTCTTTGTCCTTTAAAATTATCACAACATTAGAACAATTCATCCTATGCTTTATAATGTCCACCTTAGTTTCCAACATAATAGTGTGATGCGTCTTGCTAGGGGTACAGCACTTTCATCTACATCACTTTAACAAATATCAGTTTTGTCTAAATCACTTTTGTCCCAACAATATCTCCAAAAGTTCTCAATGAATTTTAAAGACATTTTGTCAAATGGTTGGCCAAGAGCTATAAAAGAATGAAATTTTGGGGTGGATCCAAGGAAAATGTCATTGAAATTCATTGAGAACTTTTGGAGATATTGTTGGGACAAAAGTGATTTAGACAAAACTGATATTTGCTAAAGTGATGTAGATGAAAGTACTGTAACCTGATTCATCGTATATGCACATGCTACATTTATCATTTTCTCACTTGTTTCCCTTCGCTTTATAATGTCCACCATAGTTTCCAACATAATAGTGTGATGCGTCTTGCAATGGCCATCATTACTGGCTCCTCTCTTACGCTTCTGAGACATGTTGGGGTGATTGAGTTCAGTATGTATTTGTAAAAACCACAGATAACCACGAATAACACTGATGCCACAGAGAGACGACAACGACTGAGTTGTATTTACAGGGTGACGAGCTGAGCAGCTACAGTAATGCCATCTATTGCTCAGCTGTTGAACTTCCGAACAAGCGCATTGTTCAAAATTTTGAATTTACTGACAGATTAGTTCATATCTCTGATCGTTTGTAACTTGAACATTTGTAAGTAGGGGAGCACCTGTATACTGTCTTTTGTTAATATTAATTTTTATGCATTTTCTTTTCTTTTTTTCAGCTGGGTCACAGTAATAGTCTTGTAACGTGGGGCTGTTTCCCAAACAGATCTGCAGGGACCACCAAACTAATGCATGCCTGGGATCTTCTTCTTAAATACTATGAAATGAAGGTTTGTTTTGTTTTTTTCTCTCTCTTCCTTCTAGATTTGTTTTCTGTGATTGTCTTTGCTTCCCCCCCCCCTCATAATTGTGGCTGTTTTCAAAATGGATTTAAAGAAAATGTCCTGAAAGGATAGTATATGCCAGACTATAGAATGAATGGTTTACAAGGGTATTTGGAGGACTACCGCTCACTGCAACTCATCGAAGCCCTATAACTGTTCATATCAAACTTCGGTAGACAGCCCCCTAGTCATAATACCAGTGCACTGGATGCACTGTAACATTTGCATAGTTTTTAAAAATTTAAATGTCCATCTTATATACCAGCATATACAGTAAGTTTTGGTTTCCAATAACCCCGAGGGGAAATAAGATAAATTCTATAGGGTCACTTAAACTTTAAATATTATCTCAGCTGCTAAAACTTAATGCGTTTTTCTGTTTGATTTCCTTTTTAAATTAATTTTAGGTTGAATTTCACTTTAAACTTCTACTTTTAATAAATGTAAGATTTAAGTTCTCACTTTTTAACACATCTTAGCAAGTCATCAGTCCAGTGCTACAGCCAAGATTTTTTACGATAATGTGTTATTCTTTCACAAGATGGCACCACCTGTGTGTGCAACCAAAGGAAATTTGCATATTTACTTGTGATAATTATAATGACATTTATTAGTGAGAGCCTATATTTGCCCGGCATATACTGTCGACATAAGAGAGCCGCATTATATTTGTGCCTAAAATACAAATATAATGCGGCTCTCTTATGTCGACAGTATATGCCGGGCAAATATAGGCTCTCACTAATAAATGTCATTATAATTATCATATTCTGTCAATCGGATATAAAATTATCCATCATTTGATTTCATACTGTCGACATAAGAGAGCCACATTATATCCGTGCCTAAAATACAAACGTGAGAATGGAGAAGCCAACAAAGTGTAGGATAAAAGACTCCTGCCTACCATCTGACCTTCATTAGCTCAGTCAGTAGAGCAGCACCGCATATAGGTGGCTTCCAAGGTGGACGTGGGTTCGATCCACGCACAGAGTTCATTTCTTTATTCACATTTACGATTTAGGCCGCTCGTTTAGCAGTTGCTCACACCGACGCCGGGCAAATAGGCTCTCACTAATATATTTACTTGTGTGATGTGACAGCTAGTGAATGAAGACTTTCTATTTTCATCATTTTTTTTACAAGAAAAACCCGGCACAGGAGTTTACAGCATTAAAAATATATACTTGGCTGTGAACAGGTTGAATCAAAATAGTTTTTTGTGTAATTGGGTTTTGATTGTAAATATGATTGTAAATATCTGAGCCAATAATACTATTCTTTTTTTCTTTTTGTTTGTTTTCAGCATGGGAAAGAATATAATGAATCCCCTGCTCGTAAATTGTCGCAGTCATTCCATTTAGATATTGTTGGAGGGAAACCAATCACAGCCAAGCAGACTCTGTTAGGGGCGATCGATACAGTTATTCAGACTCACACTCCCCTCAAAAGGACGGAAGATTCACATTTTAAGGCTTTCATATGTTTGGCACTAAAGTAAGTCTTTCTCTTTCTCTCCTTTCTTTTCAGCTTTGGTTTTGTTTCTCTCTGCTACCCACAACAGACCGGTTTAAACACTGTTGCTGGGTTTAGGTTATTCATGTGTTCTCACATTTATATGTATCCGGACTTTACCGTTCATAGTAGAAACTTGAAATTGTGTACACACACTCCCCTCAATGAGTAGGGAAAATCTTTTCTTTTTTTTTTAACCCACCACCAATAGGTTTTTAGAGGGGGGTTCAATTTGCAATGTAAGCGTATCCTAAATTGATCCCTCCGAGTCCAGCAGCATTCACACAAAATTGTAAAATGCGAGAGAAATAACTTATTCATTGTTTTTTTTCTTTAAATCATGAATTTATGCTTCAAACCATACTGGCAGCATTTTCATCAAGGTAACTTAATTTTACCACCACCACTGCTTAATTTAGGAGGTAAAAAGAAGCAGATATGGGTGGTGGTGGTTATTCATAATTTCCCTTGGAATACTAGTTATCTCTTTCTTTGCTTTCCTTCATTTCGCATTTTCTTTCTTTCTCTTTCTAATCTTTCTGATTCACAAATGTCACTTGACCTTTTCTAGACTCTTGGGACATATATGTCCCATAGATCTCTTTTAGAAGTCTACTGGGACACTATAATTCATGCATTAAGCACCTTAATAGGTTAGTCCTGAAAGAGTTAAGTAGATAAAAAGCAAGAAATCTTTTTTTTCTCCTTTCTTCCTTGTACCTTTTAGGATGTGATTAAGAATAATTGCTCTGTCTTATCCCCACCCCCACCCCGTTTCCAAAACAACAGTATTAGTTAGTCACTCAGTAAAAACCATCACACATGACCAACGTATTCAATTAAAATGGTTAAAAAATGGTTTCTTCTCTCACAGTTTTTGGGCAGTGATCACTAACAAAGTCTTAATTTTTTTTTTTTAAGTGTAAATGCTGCTGAACACAAACTGAGGATCAATTTAGCATAAACTTACACTGCAAATTGACCCCCCCCCCCCAAAAAAAAACTATTGGGAGCGGGGTGTTCAATAAACAAAGTTTTTTTTTAGACATAATAAGGAGTAAATGTTGAAGTTTTCAGCCCTCTAACTCCACTGATGCAGCCTGTACATGTGAGACATACATACCCAGCCAGACCAAATTGGAAACTGAAGAAACCTATGTTGACAGTTTTGTTGACAGTATTGTTTAGTATACAAACTCTATCAACAAGGAACGATGTTTGTAGCGATATGATCTACAAAACACTTCACAACTCATGGCAAAGGCAGTGGTCAAAAACATACACATTCTCTCACCTCTTTATTCTAACCAATCGTATCATTAGGCACATGATATGAAGTGACCCACTGTTACCTTTGCCATATGAGGGTGCCGTTAGCTCAGTGGTATATAGGTTGCTTCCAGGGTGGACACCGGTTCGATCCCTGCACAGTGCTCATTTCTTTATTCATTTATATGATCTAGGCCGCCCGTTTAGCAATAATGCTGGGCTGATATGGGTTCCCAATTAATTAATTAAAAGTTGTCTTTATAATTATCATATTCTGTCGGATATTTAAAATTGTATCCATTCGCTGTATTTATACAATTTGACATTGTGGACTTTTATCCGTCTATAACTAAACAAACGCTACAAAATGCACTGATAATGGCAGAAATGTGCAGTGATATAGAACAATATGAGATTGACATTATAATGCATAGCAGAAAAACTGTCCTATTTCATAATAATGAACAATGGGTAAAAAGAAATGACCCCAAATTCAATGTCGCGATGGGAGCCTATGACAGCGCTCAAATATCAGATCTCATAGGGTCATATATCCTGTATAGTTTGACAAATAAGAGGAACGTAAAAGTGTCAGACGTTGGCCTTTATAGAGATGATGGGCTTGTCGTAATAAAAAAACAAAAAAGAAATAACCTAAAACGCTAAAACAAATAGGATTTAAAATAGAAGAGCCAATATTAAAATGGTTAATTTCCCAGACGTAACATTTAATTTAAATACAAAAACATATGAGAATTATGTGAAACCTAATAATACACCTGTATATGTAAATATAGAATCCAATCACCTGCCCTCATTAATTGAATGCAGGATTTGTTTAATTACTAACAGACTAAACAACAATTCATACAATAAAACTGTATTTAACAAACATATCGGATATAGCAAGTATAAATTAGAATACAACCAAGAACATATATTAATAATAACAATAACAATAAAGGCAAGAGAAATAGAAATAGGAAAATAATATGGTTTACTCCACCATTTAATAGACAGGTGAGAACAAATGTTGGAAAATTATTCATTGAAATAAAAAGAACTTCACAAGTAATAGCAAACTACATAAAATATTAAACTGGGATATGCTTGTATGGATAACCTAGGAAAAATTATATCAAACCATAATAACCATATCAAGGAAAATATTATGAATAAAAATGAGAGAATTAACACAATAAGATACTGCAACTGCAAACAACCAGATAAGTGCGTCACAAAACAAATAATGTATTTAGCTAAAATATTGACCTTATAGAATAAGAGAGATGAGAGAGCATATGTCAGAAGTTAAAACCAGGCTAGCTAATCATAAAGCTTCCTTTAAAAATAGATTTAGAAAAATGGATACAGCATTGTCCATATACTATTGGAAATTAAAAGAATTAAACAAAACTCCAGTAATAAAATGGAAAATCTTGAAAGAGGCAAGAACATGCAACAGTCTCAACTCGAGATGCAATCTATGCCTGGAAGAAAAATAAAAAATAATAACATAATGAAAAGGATAAACTTCTTAATTCTAAATCAGAAATCACGGTTACTTGTAGGCATCAGAAAATATTCTCCCTAAATTAAGTTAAAAAATAGTAAGAGGTACAGAAAATAGGTTAACGTAAGGAAAACAAATGAAACAGAATAGGGATAAAAGTAACGTGGATAAAAATGGTAATATGAATATTCACCGGATGAAAAATGGCGATTATATGTAGGCATCAGTAATTATTATTACTAAAGTATGTTAAAAAAAACAGTAATATGTATAGAAAAAATTTCAATGTAAATAGAGAAAAAAATAAATTGAACAGAATGGTGATAAAAGTACCGCAGAGATAAATAGTAATAAGAATTCACCGAAAAACTAATAATAAATTTAAGGATTGGAATAGTTGGACTATAACCACGGGCAAACTTTTTAATGAAACAAATGAGTAAAATAGCAGTAGAATACAAGGAAAGATTTTGACAACTAAGACTTAAAACAATTACACTGAGAATAATAACGGTGAATATAGCTGGTTGGAAATACAAGGATACGGAAAAGATAAGAAAAGAAATTAAGCATAGGAGACAGATATTTAGCACGGCAGATGCCAAAGTTAGAAGGGAAACAGATAATAACAGAGCATTAAATCAGATCAAAGAAGCTAGCAATGATAACATAAGACACATCAAAAACAGACGGGAAGGGAACACAAAATAAGCCACGCCTTAGACATACCCAGACATTAAAAGCAATGGACCAAGTAGAAAAAAGAAAGATGAGAATCTAGTATAAGAAGATTTGTACAAAGCAATTTTATATTCACTTGATAATCTTAATGTGAAACCGATTGTACGATTTATTATATATATTATATAAGTAAACCTTTATGCATTTACAGAGTGAGTGGAAGTGATGTGTGTGTATGTGATCTACAGACTTGAATATGTTATGCCGAATTGTCGAATTTACCAATTTTTTGTAAAAAAGTTTGATTTAACTTTGATTATATAACTATTTTTTTTTTACAATGAAAAGTTTGTTTTTATCCTTGTTTTGATTAAATAAACTTTTGATCAAATTAAAACTATGTATTTATGTTTTTTAAAAAGTTAAAACTACATATATATTATTTTTTTACAAGAAATAAATAAATAATTACATAGTTTAAATTTGATCAAAAGTTTATTTAATCAAAATCAAAGTGAAATCAAACTTTTTTCACATAGTTTTATTTGCCAATTCGGGATAACATATACGCGTACCTGTCATAATAATTGATTTGTACTAAACTCTTTCCTTGATTTTGTTTCGCTTCAGTGAAAAGAAACTCGTGACTTGGCTGAAGCTTTTGTTTCGGACCCAATTTCTTGTGGATTATTATTACCAAGACTGGAGTTATGCTGCGAGAACAGGTGAGTTAGTAATAAAGATCAATCAGAATATTGATGACATCATGGAGATTAGTTTTTTAAAGAAAGAAAAAGCACTGATAATTTATTTAGAAACATGTTTTGTATCAAATGTCATTTATCTGAAAACTGGTCTATCTTTATAATATACTAAAAGTCTGATTCTGTGTATCTGTTTGTGACCTTTAAGTAGCCAAAACATTGCATTGTAGCCAGATGTATTGAATTAAGGTTCCCCTAAAATGCGTTAGCTTAAAGAATGAAAAAAGAAATTTGCAACTGAATAATTATAATGACTGATTTGTCGAGGGAGATAATTATTTAATGCTAATTATGGAGTAGTCTCCCTTATTTATTTGCAAATGTGTAAAAGAATCCAGGTTCATTCTGTTCACATCAGATTGCACTAATTATCTCTCAAAGGGTGACCAAGCGGGTTACAGGGTTGTCTACCTTATCATAAAACCCTGCAAATTCAGTTGATCAGTCCTTGGGTATTTCAAGGGAAAATCTCTTCTATATTAACATAGAAAATAATCAAGTTCTAATCAAGAAGATTTATCCCTACCTACCTATCTATGGTGTACATAATGTTGCACTTCCCTAAAGATACTATATTTGGGAATCAGTTAATGATTTTATTGGAATAATAGAAAACTGAGTGTCATTCAAGGAGGTGCGGAGTAGCATAACCGTTCGAGTTTCGTCCAAGGCTATTTACGTTTACTTCACTCTAGTACCCTTGGGAAAGGCATTGATCTATTTCTCCTTCCAGCTACGGTTAATTAGCAGAGCAGTTTGAGCCCTAAAGCCTTGTAAGGCTACTCGGACAGAACAAAAAAAACCTACAGCTTTGCAGTCACCATAGTTGGTCCCAAGCCCAGGTAAAGAAGGAGGCTTGGGTGTGAGTCTAGCAAAACCACCCCCGTAAAACGTACTTGATACTGAAACCGCAGCAGAGTGATTTCGGCCCTATGCTCCACAAGGAATTTACGGGAATAAACAAAAGCTTTTTTGAGAAGGTTGGAACAAAATTTTCCCAACCAGTATTTAGCCACAGACACCTTTTGTTGCTTCATTTACTCATATTTCTTTTCTCCCCTTGTTGTGCAGGTTTTGACGATGCCCTCAAGTCCCTGGATCGATTAAACGTTGTCAACTTCAAATTGGCTGCTGACATCGCTGTGCGTCCATTCAGCAAGATAAAAGATGCTTTCTAAGAAGGAAAAACCGAGTGACGATCGAGAGACTCGGTTCAATCCTGGCTCTTTCCACCCACACTTCCTCTCCATCCCCTCCCACCTTTGACATTCCATAGACACAGCCAAACACTTCCACACCGGTATGTGTAAGGTGCAATATTCTTACATACACAACACTGATATAAGCATACACGTAGCGTATATGCCGTACTATAAGACAAATGATTTACAAGGGCATTTGGATGACTACCGCTCGCAGCAACTCATCCAAGCCCCCATAACTGTCCATATCAGACTTCGGTAGACAGCCCCCCCTAGTCATAATACCAGTGCACTGGACGCACAGTAATATTGCATAGTTTAAAAAAATTAAATGTGAGTCTTATATACCGGCATATACAGTACATATCAGTGATATAAGCAAACGGTTACATGCATTATATATGAGTACATGAAAGTATTTATCTACGTACAAAGAAGCATGTATCTCTCTATGTAGACAAAGTGGAATGACTGTACAACTATTTTTTATCTGCAGGCATAAACACATTGTACACCTGTATGCGTTTATACATTCAAAAGTGTATGTGTGTGCATGTCTCTGCATATATACAAATGAATCTGCCTCAAAAAAAGAAAAGTTGTTTGACATTTTTGGCATATCCATTTTCAACCTCTACATTTTCTAAAATGTCCAAAATATGAAAAGTGTTGATTCTTGTCCCCAACCCCCATTCCAATACGTCCTCTTCCTTCTCATCCCCTATTTGGTCGGATTGCTGTCCACTCCCTGCTAGAGGGTGGTATTTGGATCTCTTGTCTCCAAACCCTAATCCTTTCTGGGTGGCTGACACAACACCGTTCCGTATGTGTGTTCATATTTTGTCTATATATGTCTTTGACTTGTACCATCCACAGTATCTCTCCTCAGAGGGGGGAGGGGCCATAACACACACACGTACACGTACACCAATTGATCAATTTTGGATAACAATTGAAACCTCTCAAAACAAGGACATTGGGGACTGTATTTAATCAATTCTAACCTCTCGTTCTTTCTCTCTGCTACAAACAATGATTGGGTCTCGATGGATCGTTCAAGAAATGGAGACAAAAATCATTGCCTCATTTGTCGCGCGATATGGGAAGCAACTGAGTTGGAGTTCTTTCTCTTTATTTTTCTCTCTCTTTTTCCCACTCTTCTCAGTTGATGTTGGCCTGTGTGTTCCTTTTTGTTGTTGTTGT
>VCCN01003983.1:499761-520272 GCA_006491835.1 Architeuthis dux
CCCCCCTCGCCACTATTTCAGCAGGGAATATTTTTTTAAAAATGCCTTTCTTTGAATTCTTGATTTCTTCACCCATTTTTTTAAAACTCCTCCTCAAGTTCTGGCCAATATGGGGCTGGACACACAAAAGGTTACATTTACCTTTTGAGCCATTTTTTGTAGAAAAAAGCAGGGTGTGGGGTTCATATGCCGTCAAATACAGTACCTTTATTTAGCTTTTCATCTTTCAACATTTGGAATTGTCTTTTGTGTCAAACTCCAGGACAAAGTCTGGAGTTGACTTTACTTTCCTATGTAACAAGAATAACAATCTTCACCAAAAATAGGAGACATATAAAATCAGCATTTCACTACTGGATTAGGTGATTTCTAGCCTGGTATGTGCGCTAAACTGACAGGCCTTACATACCTCCAACATTTAGAGTAGGATTAAGTGAATGAAGTAGAAGTAGGAGAAGAGTTTGACTCTGAAGCAGCCAGGCTTGTCTCTTGTTTAGTGAGTCAAGTAGAAAGGGGGGGAGGGGAAACACACTCACACAGTTTTGATACAAGGAGTCCAATGGGACATCAATGTTGCAACACTGGAACGATTCCTTCAAGGGGCACTTTCTCGCTTATCACTGGTAAGCTATCACAAAGCCCGAGCAGATACAACATTATTCACAGTATAAGTCCCAAACACGATTCAAGCATGGCTTCAAGTCAAAAGCAAACTGCTGAGCCCTCACAGCCGGGCCTGTTATAGCCAGCAACTCGCCACATCCGGGTTGCTGGCGCTCAACATACGGGTCACCCATGTTCCACTTCGTCCATATATGTCAGTGACCCGTTTCACTCAGCTTTTGCTTTGCCGTACCTAAAGCAGGTCAAGCAAGTGAGAAATTACAAATAAATATTTATAATATTATTCTGGTGGTTTGTACGTATAACAATTACATTTTCTGACCGAGGAATACCTGCTGAGGCACTAAAATATAATTAAGTGAAACCTGCCGTGATCTGAATATCCAACCTAGAGACGTTTTTTTAATATTTGTAATTATTCGAATTAGTCACTTATATTAATCACCACTACCCACAACACTGGTTTAAATACTGCTGCTGGGTTTAGGTTATTCATGTGTTCTGACATTTATATCTATCTATGTATCCGGACTTCGCTCAGCCCTAACTTATAGTAGAAACTTGAAATTTTGCACATACACTCCCCTCAATTTTTTTTGTTTTTTGAAAATCTCCCCCAAAATAGGTTTTTAGTGGGGGTTTCAGCTTACAATGTAAGTTTATGCCAAATTGATCCCTTAGTTTGTGTCCAGCAGCATTCTCACTTGTTTTTGGAAAATTTGGACTATTTAGTGATCACTGCTCACAACCACTGTCTAATTTATGAGGTAAAAAGAAGCATATATATGTGGCAGTGATTCATAATTTCCCTTGGAATGCTAGTTTCTTTTGGTTTTCCAAATAATATTACTGCGCTAAACTCATTTATAACAACGAAAACTAAAGATATTTTCTATAGTTTTGAGAAGGGTCATTAACATTCAAATAGTTATTTTCTATAGTTTTGAGAAGGGTCATTAATATTCAAATGGTTATTTTCTATAGTTTTGAGAAGGGTCATTAATATTGAAATGATTCTTCAGACTCCTTCTTGTTAACAAGAAGGAGTTCAATCGTCCGAAGAACCATTTCAACGAAAACTAAATTTAACATTTTCTTTGAATTTTTATTACATTTTAAAAGGACAGTCATTGCTTTAAAGTTTAAAATCTATCACTTTTTGTTTGATTATTTTTTCAACTAATAGTTAATCTCATTATTATTGGGATATTAAATTCATAGAAGAAAAATAAAAATAAACTGCAATAACATTTTTTTACATAAAGTGAATGGGAAAAGTTAAGAAAATAGTGTCCTTACCACCAGGTTGGACTTTTCTTCTGTCAAATTAATAACCCATTCATAGTATGTAAAAACAGGTTATTTCATTTTCCTTCTAATATCCCAATAATAATGAAATTGACAATTAGTTAAAAAAAATAATCAAAGAAACAGTGATAGATTTTAAACCTTAAAGTGGCAGCAGTCTTGTTAAAATGTAATCAAAATTCAAAGAAAATTTAAATTTAGTTTTTGTTATTCTAAACGAGTAGGGCGGGTTTTCAGCTAGTCTGTTCAAATTCACCAAACTTTTGGGAAGCAAACATACACGCACGCACATACAAACGTACACATATATAAATTAATTTTTTGCTACTTTTAGGTACACAGAAGCCAAAGGGCATCACTTCTGCTCCCTAACAAACATGCAGAAATTGATATAGGAATGAAATGATTACCTTTTCTACCCATGTATCACAGAGCATGGCATTGGCCAAAATCACTTTGTAGCTGAGGTAAGAAGAGTCCATGTTGAAATCGCCCGCAACAATTACAAGGTCACAAGATTCAGAAGTATGTTTCACAAACTGGCTCAGTTGAAAAGCCTGCAGAAGCCGATGACCACGGTATTCATCATTCATAAGATTATATTCAGCATGAATCTGAAAGAAGAAGACAAGAAATAATAATGGCACCAGACAACAAGGAGGATTGTTTTTATTTATTGCAAATAGGGTTTGATAGCATATCAACTCCTCTATAATGATCATGTAGAGTCAAACAAGTTGCTTTAAACCTCATAGCCTTGGATATGCCTTACAGAGTGCATTGATGCAGTGAACCATCATTTACTATTATTTTGTCATCCATATTTTGGCTGGTAGTTAATAATCAAATTTGCAGGCAGCCGTACTATCATGAGGATCTGTGATCAAAGTTGCAGGCAGCCGTCCTGTCCTAATTCTCCTACAAAGGGTCGGTAGACCTCTATAGCAAGCTCAGGCATCTACCAACAACGGAATGTTCACGTCCTGTGGTTTAATCACGGGTCAACTTTACTGTCGGAACATTCTTGCAAAGTGGGGCTGCAGACCCACCCCCCTAGCTAGCTCTGGCATCTGTCGGGAGAAGGACACTCCTGTCAAACCTACGACCTATGGGCTCTGCTACTATTCGGATGTAAACCCTGGGCAAGTTGCACTTCACCTTAAAATTTAACTGCTCAGGCTGGCGTTTACTCCACACACATGTTCATTATTGCATACATTTTTCAGACTATTCTCTTTGTTATTTTCATCACAATGTTTCGTCCAATACATTCTTCAGCCAATACATTCTTCAGCCTTACAACATACAATCGAGAATGGCTGAAGGATGACCAAAATGTGAATAACAACCAAAATGTAGACAAAATCCAAATAAGATATGAAATGATAAAACCCTTCATCTCAGAACTTCAGGGGAAAAAAGAGGTTCTTACTTTAGGGAAATTTAATTTATGTCATGTATGCTATTCTGTAGACAAAAAACAGCCAACTGTTACATTCCTCTTGTAAATCAGTCTGGCAAAGGTTATCAGGAGTGTCCTTCTCCTGACAAATGCCATATATAGTTTTTTTTAAAATGCATTTTAGACAAAGCTTCAAAAGTCACACTTGACAGTGCTTGAGAGGATCAAGTTAAAGGTCAATACTTACATGGGTCACATAGAGATTGATGCAGAGCCTATTCATATCCAGTTTTACTAGACCAACACCTTTACCCCCAAACCAGTCTCCATGACGTAATTTGTGGGCATAACCATTCAGATGGAACTGAAGATAATGGGTATCTTTGACTGGGAATTTGGAAAAAATACACATCCCACTTCCAATGGCACCACTGAAAAAGATACATTAAACTTTCTATCATTGGACACCAAAATATAAAAACACACATTCAACTTCCAATGGCACCACTGAAAAAGATACATTAAACTTTCTATCATTGGACACCAAAATATAAAAACACACATTCAACTTTCTATCATTGGATACCAAAATATAAAAAGATACATTAAACTTTCTATCATTGGACACCAAAATATAAAAAGACACATTCAACTTTCTATCATTGGATACCAAAATATAAAAAGACACATTCAACTTTCTATCATTGGACACCAAAATATAAAAAGACACATTCAACTTTCTATCATTGGATACCAAAATATAAAAACATACATCAACCTTCCATCATTGGACACCAAAATATAAAAAGATACATTCAACTTTCTATCATTGGATACCAAAATATAAAATAACAAATATGGTATCCAAAATGAAAATTCAAGAAAAAATACTGAAACAAATTGATATGCCAATATATGAGGGGGGAGGTGAAAAATTACAGCTCTTTTTTATTTCTATTTTAAAAGTTGTCAGTAGTTTGTTTGTTTTTATAATAAGGTTTACTGGTAAACTATTTTAACATATTGCGGTTATACTTTGTCACTAATAATGTTCTCTTAAAGTCAAGGTCGGTTGAGGAAATTGAAAATACTGGTAATATTGATATACAACATCTAAATAACTACTAGTCTGTTGACTCATCTACTGTAGTGTACTGAAACTGGAATGAGTTTTTGTGATTACGTATATTTTTTATTATCTTTGATACTTTTGTTTATATACTATTTTATACTAAGTATAATTTATACACTTCATTCAGAGGTCATATACTGGAGATTAGATTACTGTCTAGCGTAGATCATTTTCATCTGGGGTTAGGATGGGCCTATGAAAAAAGTAACCATCAGCCTGTAGGACACAAGGTAAATTTTCAAGACTTATTTTGGGTAAAAAAAAACGGGGTCAAGGAATATTTACCGACGACAATTCACCGACAGAAAATTGCCAACATTTATTGAGATGTAAAATTTATTGAGATATAGTTTACAGAGATCTTTAAAATTACAAAAAGGTTAAGAATTAAAAAGAATTTACTGGAATGAAAAATATATTAAAAGATTTAGCAATTGTTCAGTGGAGGGCCCATGCCATTTTCAGCTATTTAGGTACTTCCCAAACTTGTGATGAAAAAAAAAGTTAAAAACTTGTATAAAAATTATTTTTATGATAAGAAATATTTATCTCATTCGTAAAAAAATGAATGGAAAAATTTTCAATCTGAAAATCATGTTTTTCATGTTTAGAACCGGAGATTCTTGTCTTTAAAAAAGTTGTTTCCAGTGTAAACAATGGGATGTAATAATCAGCATATAGAAAAAATAAAATAAAATTCTTGTCTTTAAAAAAGTTGTTTCCAGTGTAAACAATTAGAAAAAATAAAATAAAATTCAATAAAACTACAGATCTATTGTTTGGAAACTTACTTTTTCATTGTTTTTTTAAAAATAGAATATATTTCAAAAACTTATTTTATGGATAAATGTTTTTAAATATTTTTTAAAAAAACAACAAATATCTTATCACTTTTTGTGTACTGTAAATAAATTTGTTTGTTTGAGAAATAAACCTTTTATTATTACCTGTAACTATAATTTTAAGTCTTTTAACTTTTCCAGTTTAAATAAAATTGTTTGTTTGTGAATTTAAACAAAAAAAACAACTTTATCTATAACTTACATCTGAAACTTAAATTTCATGTATCTTACGCTTTTTAGCATAAATAAAAATGTTCATTTGTGAAATTTATTTTTAAAACCTTTATTAACATCTATATAACTTACACCTGAAACTTTTTATTGGGTATCTTGCAGTTTAAACAGCTGTTTTTCCTGTCATAGTTTAGAGTCCCAAATAAAAAAAGTATACAAGTTACATATAAAAGCATACATCATAACAATAAATGAATAATTTACTTTCATCTTAATTTCTGATTTTAACAAAAGCAACTAAGAAATTAGGATCATATGACTGACAAGCACCCCAAATCTTTGCAAATCTAAAAGGATGGTTTTTGCCTTTACACTGGTGACGTCACTGAAACGTCAGCAGCGTTAGTTACCAAGTTAAACAAAGTCTGCGTGTTGATATTGAAAATAGAGATTGAAAGGTAGAAAATACTCGCCTGAACTGGTGTCGCTACTCTGTATTTGTTTCATCAGTCATATGATCCAAAAATTAAGATGTTTGTAAATAATAGTGAAAAATTAAATAATGATTTACAATACTTCATCATCAAAAAAGTAAGTATAAATATCTAAAATTAAATTAAACACATTTAAATATAGAAATGACGCTGAACTACGACGTGAAAAATCAACTGACGAAAACCTGTTTAAACTGCAAAGATACCCTTTAAAGTTTATGTTTATCTTAACTTTTTATAGCGTAAATAAAAACAAAAGTGTTTGTGAAATTTATTTTTGTTTTATTTTATAATTTTATTTCATTTTGATCTTCTTGGTAATTTGTATATCTCAATAAATTGTACATCTTGGGAAATTGTTATCGTTGAATTGTTGTCGGTGAATCTGCCAGCTCCCCAAAAAAGTGTCTGCAACACTGGGAAATAATAGACACACAAGGGAAAAAATTGACTTCAAGGTCAGACTTGATGAACACAAGAAAGCCATAATCAGGGGAAGGTAGAACAATCGGCCATGTTGACCACATCTGGAGAGAGAACAGTGACCATCTTCCTCTCTGGGAGGAAGTCCAGATTATTGACAGAGAACGATGTTGGAAGCAGAGAAAAATCAAAGAGGCAGCTCACATCAAAATGTTGACTAAATGCATTAGCCAGACAAGTGCGGATTTCAACCTGATGTGGCTTCCACTTCTCAACAGACCTAAATCCAACAGGACAAAGACACAGAAACACCCGGGCCCTGTGCTATAAGGGTTATCCCCTTTAAACATAACTTCTGTTTAACTCATCACACTCGGATTTTACACCTTTTCAGTTAGTCATATGAATTTACTTACCTGTAGAAGTTCAATAAAAGACGTACTCACCTGTGGAAATAATGAGAATGGGGGAGATTTGAGGCTGTAACTTTGGCGAGGAAGTTATAATCCGACGTCGACCAAATCTATAAAAAACAAAAGGTTTATCACAGAATTGTAGGCAGATAATCATTATTATATGAGGTTTAGAATTTGCATCTAAGCTAAGCTAAGCCAAAACTGTCAACAAAGGTTTCTTCAGTTTTTAAGTGGGTCTGATTGGCTGGCTATCTATGTATGTGTCGCACGTACAGGTCACACCAATGGAGCTAAGCGGCTGAAAATTTAAACATTTACTCCTTATTATGTCTAGAAATTTCTAGAAAAAGACTAACAAATTGGTGCCCATGGGATAGTAAACGCAGTAGGTAAAGACCAGACACAAGAAGGAGGGACGAGATAGAAAGGTTTGCCGGTAGGACGTGGCAGAGGTTAGCACAATCTAGGTCGTCATGGAAGGAGATGGCCTTTGTCCTGCAGTGGACTTATAATGGCTGATGATGATGATGATGTCTAGAAAAAACTTCTTTTTTTTTGTTGAAAATTCCCCCCTCTGATAGGTTTTAGGCTTTCCTGGTTTAAATAATCCTGGACTATTTGCAAACTAAGACTGAAGAACCCAGTTTGTCCTGCTATCTACCCATAGCTGAGGGGAGAAGCAATGGATTCATGCCTTTCCCAAGGGCATAAGTTAATGCCAACTGTCACAGCTGGACTTTGAACTCAGTTCGCCAATTCCATTTTCCGTGCTGTTTACCATTATACCATCCACACCTCCAGGTTTATTCACCTCAAAAAAAAAAAGAAAGAAAAAAATATGATTGGAAGAAACCTTTTTTCTTCTTTATAGGGAGCATATAAACATAAGGAAAATTTAACACACACATTTAATCCAATAAATAACCAACATGAATCATGTTTGCTTATGATGTTCTGATGATGATGTAAATAAACACTGAATTATTAGAAACTGTCAACCAAAACTGTCAACATAGGTTTCTTCAGTTTTTAAGTTGGTTCTGGCTGGCTGGTTATGTATGCATGTGTCATGCATACAGGCCACACCAATGTCTTATTATGTCTAGAAAAAACATTTAATTTTTGTTTTTTAACCCCCACCCCCCTTGTAACTGGCGCCATACAAGGAGAAAGTTGAAATAAATAGTCGCACAAAGAACCAGGTGTCAGCTGGACTGTAAAGACCAAAACAGAAATCCAACAGTGTCTCGCTGATGAGATTTTAAGTGGATCGGGGTTGACTCCACCCTGGTGAGTAGAGAGAGAAAAAGGTAAAATAATAATCTACACATCAGCATGTCTAGACGTTGAAAGGGAGAAAGGATTGGGAAAAGGAGGAGCCAAGCGTCATCGTGATAACTTCCAGGGTATCACCAAGCCGACTATCCGTTATAACCACATATTCCTATACAGCAACATGTCTGGACGTGGACGGGGAGGTAAAGGATTGGGAAGGAGGCGGTGACCTCAAGAGACAAGGCAGAACTCTGTATGGGTTTCAGAGGTTAAACACCCAGCCTTGTTTCTTGATGTTGTCTAGCTAACAAGATTTTGAGTAGGTCTGGGAGCCATCCCGAGAGAGTTCCCGAGGACACCCCAGCTCTTCTTGCTAATGGGATTCCAAGCAGGTTGGGAGGCCGACCCCAGGGACTTCCTTGTGAGTTTGTGAGGATCTGAGTCCCCGAGAGGGGGACTCCAGATTGTTCGTACAAAGCTGTGCCACCGAAACTGGAGTCAGAGTAATTTGATCTATGATGACAGGAATGATTGAAAACACACGTTCCTGCACACACGCATTTCTCCCCCCCCCCCCCCCTCAGGATCTGGAAACAGACTCCAGGCAGTTTTGCAACCAGCGTCCACAAGATCTCTACGCATTTCTGAGCTCATCAGAAAACACAACACAAGTCCTAAGAATATCTACAACAGGTTAGAGGGCGAATTATGGTAAAAAGTAATGCTTCAGCATTCTTACAGTTCGAACTTCTATGCTCAAAACGTTCAATTCATTGTGCACTACGACATAGCCACACCTGTGAGCTTCATGCTAAGAACTTATTCCTTCTTTATCTATTTTGTTGATCCACGCTATTTCATGTTTATTTGCCTGTGTCGTTTTGTGTTCAGACACTATGTATGTTATATTCAATGATTCATGCAGCTCATATACATTGCTTGTATTTTTCATTTTGTCTTCAAACCCTATGTATATTGTTGATTCTTATTGTTTTCACCGCACTTGTTTCTCTGTTTTAAATCGTGGCCTTGTATCGCTTGTATGCTATCTTATGTTCAAACGTTATGTATGTTGATTTATGATGTTTAACTGCACTTGTGTATTCGCCTAATTCACGTTGTATTGCAGTTTTCACATTGTACTTCAGAGAATAAAGATTGTTTATGTACATCAGTAAGAAGTGTCCAACCTTTTACTTCATGACCGGGGTGTAGTTACACCCCTAAATAGGTTTTTAGTGGGGGGAGGTTCAATTTGCAATGTAAGTTTATGCTAAATTGTGTCCAGCAACATTCACGATTGCTTTTTGAAAGTTCAGACTTTTTTTAATGATTACTGCCCAACAAAATGCATAACTCATTCATTGATCAACTCTTATTCATTGATCACCTTTTTTTAATTGATTACACCCAACATGGCATGCGGCCAAAAGTTGTTGGTCACATGACGGTTTCTATTGAGTGTTGAATGTATTGATTCAATATTTTATTTTTTCTTCTAATTTGTTTTTGTTTTTATTTATTCCTGTAGACTCTCCTTGTGGAGCATAGGGCCGTAACCACACCCGGCTTTTGGGGGGTGATGTTGCTGCGGTTTCAGTAGCAACTAGAGTTCATGGAGTGAGTCGCTAGCCCCACGACCAACCCTCTTCCTTTAACTGGACTTGGGACCGGTAAGCTGGCCTTTGCTATTTACCCATAGCTGGGGGCAGAAGTGGATTCATGCCTTTCCCAAAGGCATGTGCAAAGTGAACGTGAGCAGCCTTGGCCAAAACTTGAACTCAGTTCACCATTCTATTTTCCGTGCCAGTAACCGTTACACCACTCACACCTCCTTTTTCTTCTCAAGCTTTATCAAAACTTTCCATTGCAGAAATTCTACTTTTAAGATATCTATATCTACCTATCTACATCTACTCACCTATGTCTACCTATCTAGAGATGTAGATAGAAAGACAGAGAGACGATCAGATGGATAGATGGGCAGACAGAATAGTGATGATCCATAGCTGGTACCTACTTATTTACTGACCTAGTTGACCTACTTTTGTCCTAGTACCTAGTTTTTATACACCTAATTGACTACTGACCGAGTTTTCAAAAACAAAACAAAAAACTAGATATAAACTGGGTTAGGGTTGGGAATCGAGAAAAAAAAATAATGAGAAACTCGTCCTTATTGGAAATTTCTCATCTCGTTTCTCGATTTATATTTCCAGATTATATGTGAGACTTCAATTTTAGCTTTCAGGAAGGTTTTTTGCCTTAACATAAAGCTAAATAGTTTGACCGAGTTTTGATTGACTACTGACCTAGTTTTTCTTTAAAACTAGGTACCAACTGTTGTATTTACTGTTATACTATGTATACAATAAGTCTCATTACCAAAGCCTATTGGTCCGTAGATCGTAGATCCCATACAAGCAACCTGCTCCTCATCCTCTCCCTTACTCACCATCCATATATATGTGGCTGCCAACCAGAGAGCTCGTACTAAGGACGATAACTCTAATTAACACATAAACAATCTACCCTTTTTCTCTTTTAGAAAATACAATCATTTTGTTGTGACAGCAACTCAACACACAAATATTCAAAGTTCATCTTGCAAACACAGCCCAGATCAAAAAGACAAAATGTTC
This sequence comes from Architeuthis dux, assembly GCA_006491835.1. Classification (NCBI taxonomy): domain Eukaryota; kingdom Metazoa; phylum Mollusca; class Cephalopoda; order Oegopsida; family Architeuthidae; genus Architeuthis; species Architeuthis dux. The sequence goes on from VCCN01003983.1 coordinate 510,494, forward strand.
AAACAAATGCATTAATTCAGTATGTGAGTAGATTAACTCAATCATACAAAAGTCCTTAGTTATACAATTTCTCTATTACTACTATAATAACTCCACTTAACACATCAACACCAACTATGGATGATACTGAAGTAACAGACTATTAGCATATGATAATAATTAGGTATGAACAAAATGGACAAAAATTTCAGCATGAAATCAACACGTGAGAAATTTATAAAAATCTGGCAGAAATCAGTATATTATTCAATTTTAATAAAATTTTCGATACTTATTTATTAAAGGGCGAATTTAAAAAAAATAAATTTTCCATTCCAAATTTCGGAGAAGAACAATTTTTTCATATGATTCCTACCCCACCTTTTATTAATTTGATGATTTATCTATTTTATATAATGATGCTTTCGTTGATTTTTACACATTTTACAGATATATCCCTGGAGATACTAATTATGTTCACCTTTTTTAGAATAATATCCAGGAACTGCTGGAATGGAACTCTTACTTTGGGATTAAAAAACAAGAAATTAAATTAAATAATTTTCATTTCAGAATTTTTTTTAGTTTTATTTGATTAATTATCATTCAGGCTTTTGATCTGTGAAAAATTTCTTTTTCACTCAATATTAATTAAAAAAAATATTTTTCATCATTTTTATCAATTTATTCCGATATCTTATAAATTTTTTAAATGCATATTTTTTATTCTTTCTATGTCTTGGTTCGACTGAAACTTATATAAAAATATTATAATAAGGATGAATAATTAAATATAGTGAAATGATGAAAAAATATTTACCACCTGTATTTTAATATATTTTATTCTGTTTTTGTTTATGTAAATTGACAGCTATTTCAAATTATGGGAGCTGCAAATGACAACATGCCTTTTTTTGCACGGCGCAGCTATCGTGCATTTTAATCTTGTTTATTTTTTTCACTCAAATATGTGTGTACTGCATTGTCTACCATACATTTTTTAAAATCAGGTGTCGCTTACACACTTGAAATCTTTTTTCATTTTTGTTCATACCTAATAATAATAAATAGTTTTAGAATGGAAGTAACACTCTAACAAACAAGACCTGACAAAAGTGTAAAAGTATATTTTATAAAACGAGAAGGTCGGCTAAATTAAGTATCTTATAATATAAATAAAGAGGATTCGTAGGTAATTTTAAAGGGATGTGTGTATAAAAGGTGCAAGTGGCCTGACAGTTAACACTACAGAGAATGGAATTGGCAAAGTTCAAACTCCAGTATTGAGACAGTATTCACTTCACACTAATGCCCTTTGGAAAGGCATGAATCCATCTCCCCCCCCCAGCTATGGCTCTCTGGCCTTGGTTGGCAACCAGTCTAGGAAAAAGACAACTCTGATTCCAAACCAGGGAGTGGAGCCCCCTTAAGATGGTTGGATGACAACTTTGACTTCCTGCAGCCAAGTTCTTTCTTTCCCAGGATCTCCATACGCTTTGCCCAGGCTTGTGTTATGATATACTACCACGAGAAGGTAATTTCCAGGCCAAACACCTGTGCGGAAGTGGAAGTGACCCGGTCACCTTAGGAAATGCGTAGGTGTCCTAAAAACAGAATGTGGAAACCAGAAATGACACTAGCGTGGGCGTTCGAAACTTTATAAAGCTCAAAACCAAAGAGGAAGCAGAAGAGACAGAGAAAACTCAGGACCCAAGCAGGGACCCAGGCAGACCACCTAGGGCTGGGAAGGCATAAGACCAAGTTACCCTGTTGGGAATAGTCTTGGGAACACCTTATCTCTCTCCCACTCTTCATTCTCCGGACAAAATGTATCTTAAGAAATAAAAATATGTTCACATATTTTTACAAACAACTTTCGAGTCTTCTTCTTTCCTGGACCCAACAGATCTTCACCCCAATATACAACACTTGTGCCCAGGAGAGATCACTTCAGTATCGTTCGATTGTCTATCAAGAAAGAAGGAGGCCTTCTTCTCGAGGAAGTGTATAAGAAAGAAGAAAAACAACTCATCTTTTACCTCTTGAAGTAGGACCACATCATGGTTCCCATTTCTGAGGGCTTCTCCAATGGCCTGGATCCTCTCTTTCCGATCCTTGCACAGCAAGGGAATTGGAATAGCCCTAGGAAAAAAATTAAATTGAAAATAAACAACACCAGAAAACTTTTGAAAAAAAAATTCCTGAATGAAAAAATTCTAACATAAACTTATTTTTTGGTCTTAAATTTTGCAATTAGTTGTTTTTAATGTTCATTTTGTTGTTTTTAGAGTTTTTTTCCACAATATTTGTTTTTAATGTTCATTTTGTTGTTTTTAGAGTTTTTTTCCACAATATTTCAGCTGGTCTATTATTCTGCCTTCCTCAGGTGAATGTATTATCCAATGCAGGTTTTTGCTGAACTTATCTATTTATAGTTTTTTGTTATTACCCTGGTGTGGCTTATGTGCCATTACTTTTTAAATAACAATATTTAGGCATTAATTTAAAACTTAATTTTTCTCAAAATAAATAAGAAAAATACATTTTCCTACAAAAAGAAATACTTCCCAAAACTGAATCTTTACCTCATTTCCCCCAAAACACAAACAGTCTGTCCAATGCTTATAAAATTCACAATTCACAGGTACAAAACCTCAGATGGCAAAGAGTTTCCAGGATTTGTACTGTGGCCCTTAAAAACTATACAATGTCCAGTTTTGAGGATTCTGACCCCAGGATAGCACTTCTCCATTGTATTATAAGGGGAGGCTTGGGAGTAGTCCTGACACCTTCGTGACACTGGTCACATTTTGTCCTTGCCCACACGTACACATATGGGCCCCACGTTAATTCCACCCTCATAAATCACTTAAAGTACTTTTTGGCAATATTTGTATTTCTGTGGTCCCCATTGGAATACAGCTCAAAGATCAAAGTGTAGTATCTGTTCTTCTTACGGCAACAAAACACAGCATTAACTTTATTAATTTATTGCCTTTATAATGTCAAAATCTCACCACTCTATTAATAAAAAACATTCTAAGAAACAAATTGAAAGAACAATTTATTTTAATGCAAACCAAACAATAATTTGCATATGAAACACACAATAATTTAATTAAAAACACTTGCAGAAACAAATCAAAAGAACAATCTATATATTAATACTGTAGTATCTACATACTTTACTACATAGTAAGGTGTGCATCATGCTGTAGGAAAGGTTTTGGAGCCTACCAAAACATTTCTTTTCCGAGGAGATTTTAGCAGTGTGAAAAAGGTCCCAGACCAGGGAAGGATTGATTACTGTTATGATCTCTATTAATAAACCCTCTAAGGACCCGCATTTTTGCCACCTACACAAAAAGGGTGTGTGGATGATTAGCGTCCACTGATTGGTCACTAGAAGTGATGTAAAGATATGCGGTCCCACCTTGGACAGGGTGAGGAATTGGACCAATAGAATTGTAAGTTAGCACCCAGGGAATGGAGACAAATACGGAATAGATGTTAAAATAAATTCCAAATTTGGAAACCCTTAGGATCGGGGAGGGAGCTTGATTGATTGGGTAGGGGGGAGCTAGATTGATTGGGACCAATGGGCAATTAATCATGACCCATACTGTTGGATACTGGGGTGTCCTGAACTTGGAGAGAAAAGAAACTCGAAGACTTGCTTATAAAAATATCTGGACTTATTTTTATTACACAACATACATCTTTTCGGCCGGAGAGTGAAGAGTGGGAGAGAGATAAGGAGAACTGCCAGTCTGTCCCCAACAGGGACAGCCATCTAGGGCCTTACAGCTCTGCTGATGTCTGTCTTTTCTTTGAGTGTCGAGTCTTTCTGTCTGCCCTCGAGTTTTCTATTCGGGTCTGCTTTATAGGTTTCTCTAACGCCTATGCAGGTGTCATTCACATCCTGTTTATTCGACACTTACACAATATACCTATTTCCTGAGGTGACCGGGGTCACTTACATTTCTGCACAGGTGTCTGACCCCAGGATAACCTTTAGATATCATAACAATACTACTTGAACCGCCAATCTGAAAAATGACAGATTCTCATAAATTGGGTTGATTTTTGGCTTTCAGCATCAGATGAAAATAGTTGCCTGATGATCAACATGATAGCCGTGACGAGTTGACTCGTTGAGACGAAAAGGATTTGCATTGGGACCTAAGAGTGAAAGCTGAGATTACAACTTAAGAAAATTCAACAAATTACCCTGGAGAGAGTGATTAAGACAGAAAACGCAGTTAGAAGTTCAAACCTTACTTCTTGGTTGCAGGCTTGAAACCCTTGGACCCTGCATTGACTAAACTCTGCATCTCTTTGGCCACTACAAACTCTTTTGTTCTGTCTGACAAGTCGACCATTGACTGACCAATCAATTGACCATAGAACGTATCACATTTCCTCCGGTTTTGGGAAGGGTTGACTAACTACAATATAACCCTACAGAAATAAACACTTAGTTTTTATTCTAAACAAGTCTTGTGGTTCCTGTTTGCAGATCCTGTTTCTTTGTTTTCTTTTGTTACCGCAACGCCCGTTCCCGGAGACACTTCAACTGAAGCACCAGTACTTCATCCTTAATCTTTTACACAAGATGGGGAGGGTGATGGCTAGTGTGGAGTGACCAATGGCGAGCGGCCAGCGACGAGTGTGATAATGGAGACACAAGCAGGTGTGTGGAATGGCAAACGCTGAATTTGGAAGTATTTAAAATTTGAAACGTTCTTTGGGGAGGAGGAAGGAGAGGGTAGAGAAAGAGAAGGTGGGGGAGTGTAAATTAACTTTATGGAATTGTTTACCTCCTCAAAGAAAACTAACTTGATTAATCCGTTCAAGATGGACTTATTAGAAAGGACTTTGTCTCTTTCACAACTTTGATAAGAATTTGAAACATTTTTTTTCTAATTCTGGTTTGGATTTCGATTTGTAGCAAATTTGTCTTCGTTTCTAATCTTCAAGTTTTTCTCTTTGGATTTTGAAAAGTTGAGCTAAGTAAGATTCCTATGGAATGGCTGAATTTATTTGGCATTTCAAAAATAGAAAGGAGGGGGAAAGTGATAGTTGTCTGTTTAGAGTTAATGCCTTGAAAGCTTCAACATAGATGGTGCTGGCATAAGGTATTATCCTCCTTGGTGGAAGGAGCCAGATTGGAGCTATATAAGCCAAGGAATAAGAGGAGAGACATGTTTTATCAGTGAGGAAATCCTGAGCGCAAGAGAAGGATTATCAATGTTTTATTTTCTTTACTACTTTGTTCGCTCTGTGTATTATGCACAACTTGTGCTGCTTTGGTTGCTCTGCTTAGTTCACACACGTCAAAAGACACATCTGGACGTATTTTTGTGCTCACTGAGTTCAATTCACCAGCAAGAGAAACTCTTCAATTCTTCCTCCATTACTTTATTGCTTCGTTTTCTTCCAGTTATGTTTATAGTGTCCAGACTGTCTATGTAATCTAATTGGTTAACTTCAATACGACCCTTCTTCTGCACAATATTTAAACCAATATATTTAAAAGTTTCAGTACTGTGAGTGCCAATATAAAACTTCTCCTGAATAGACTTGATGACTGTGGTCTCAAATATCTTTGTTCCTGACCACAAAACATTGTCCATGTGGCTACAAATGGTTCCGGATAACTCTCCTTCAATGTTTAATTAAAAGAATGCAGGGTCCAACTTCGCCATTTCCATTCCGGCTTCCAGCAATAATTGCTTAAGCTTCAGTTAGTACGCTCTTGTCACTTAGGCCATATACAGTTTTCTTGAGTAGCCACAAGTTTTCTTCATCAACTTGTAGCCATTCGTCCACATGATTTTCGAGGTCAATCCATTCATCTGTGTCCGTATCATTTCTGTGAATATTGTAACAGTTCCTGTTTCAGCCCATAGCCTTTCCTGCACAGCTGAGAACCCATGCGATAAACTGTCCGCCATCATTTTTTAGGGAACACCTTATGTAAATGTCAATCTTTGGCACAGATATCTTAGGAATAACTCTTGGAACATCTACTAAAGGCACTTTATCCTGAACTTCAACATTATCCTGTTCGTAGTTTTCGCTGTCGTTGTCTCCCTGTCCTTGCTATTTCCTGCTTGTTAATGTTTTTTATCGGTATGTCCAATGAGGCTTCCTCCCGCTGCGACTCAATACTGTGAAGTCAGCAAATGAGAACTCTGTAATAGGTGCCGCCATGCCTATCACGTCCAATTACAACCCCCGGGCCATGCCATCTATCATCTTCATTCCTTTTATAATTCACTCGGTCTCCATTGTTTAACAACCCCAAATTAGTTGTGAATCTAACTTGATGGAGAAGTGCCCATCGTATTCTCTCGTTGACTTCATTTTTCACGAACTCCTCTCTTGCCTTTTGCATGGCATTAAGATTTTCTGCCACCAATTGAGAGTTTGATTTTTGTTCAAGTGTCGAAGGTGTGCCATTTATCACACTTGACAAAGTTGGGTTCTTTTCAAAAACCAATTGATTCGGTGAAAAGCAACTAAACTTATGCAAAGAATATCTGGCTTCTACAGTCCAAAACAAAGCTATTTTCATGTTACAGTTAGTTTCAACAACAATGCGTTTGACACTGATACTTAATATTTGGTTTAGTCATTCACAAGTGCTATTACTCCATGGACTCTGTGCTGCTGTGTTCAGAAGTCTAATACCAAATGAGTCTCCCAAATTTCTCATGCATTCATTACTGAACTCACCTCCGTTGTCCATGAGGAATAATCTGGGAACGCCAAAATAGGCAATCCAGTGAATATTGTATATATTATCATATTTTCATTTTTATTATTTATCACCGATAGCGTGTGGCCAGGTCAACCAGAACTAAAAAATATACACCATGACAAGACTTCAGGTCCATTGACACAGTTTTATTAAATGAAGATGCGAGAGGCAGAGATACTACAGGCCGAGACAGGGCTTTTCTATACTGCTTGCACACCACACAAGATAAGGATATTTCTTTTACAGCTTCAACTAGGTCTTCTTCATAATCTGCATCAATTAGTAGTTGTTTTAGCTTCTCATATGAGGGGTGCGCAAACTGCTTATGCAATTTGAGCACGATTTTCCACTTATCGCAGTTGTTTTTTCAATAAAAAGCACTTTCCCTACTGTTTCTGTATACAGGGGCACGAAAAATAGGCAGCATGTAGTGACCCAGACTAGACGTGGTAGGTTGAATGGTTTTCCCCGAAAACTTTCACATGATTATCTTTCAGATTGACCACCATACTCATTGCATTGATGACTTGCTCAGCAACAGTGGTATATTACACACAACAGTATCAGTCTTTATTCTTACCTTTTTTCCAGCCAAGACACAAGGTGTGCTAACACTCTGTAGGGCTTTCACTCTTTGTCCATCCCCAAATTTATATATGGAATTGGATGGCTTGGTTTTAATTAGCCTTTTTTTTTTCTCGTTGAGGATATCCAGAAAATTGGTAAGCCAGGATTTACCACATACTGTTTTAGAGCAACCCAGGTCGAGAAGAACAAAGCCAATGGCCTCCACCATCAAAGATTTCATGACTTCATTCAGTGGTTTTTCTGATGTCATCAACATCACTTTCCTTAGATTCGCTATCATTGCTAAGAACAGTATCATCGGGACATGAGGACAACTATGAGACCAATGATTCTGTGAACCACACATAACACTGGGTAATCCTGACATCAGCACCGATTGGATTATTTTTACCTCCATGTGTATTTTCACGGCGACCTCAGTAATTGCCACATTGCTTGTATTGGCCACACTTACGGGTGCTGTCACAGAGATCTGCGTACAATCACTGCCAGGAGTAGCCAATATTCCACCGCTTTCTGTAAATGATTTTTTTAATGTGTGTCTCATGTTAGCAACTGTCATCTCTGGCAGGGTTGACAAAGCTAATTGAAAGTGTATCTCACTTAGGTTGCAACTTTTCAACAACCTACAAGCAAGTATAGCATCTCTAAGTTTATATAGTTTACTATCAGAGCCACTCAGGTACTTGTCTATGTTTCCATTAGGTTTGCGTTTCAAGTTTTCAAATGCTAAATAGGCATTAAAGCAACGCCACTTAACGTCTTGTAGGAACACACGGTTGAGTTTGTCAATTAGTAAATTATATCCGTTATCTGTGCTAATTTCTAGGACAGACAACTCAGATGTCGCTAGTCTCACTCTGCCAGATAAGTTTAAATGCACAGCAATCACCCATTTTTCTTTAGGCAAATCTGTATTGAGGGTCCACAATTCCAGGTCTTTTTCCGTTTTGTTTTCGTCAAATTCAGGAGGAGTTTTCATGTTACATTTTGAAGCCATATTTCTTGCTCCGCTACCAGGGATAATTTTTCTCTTGCGTTCAGGATTTCCTCACTGATAAAACAAGTCTTTCCTCTTATTCCTTGGCTTATATAGCTCCAATCTGGCTCCTTCCACCAAGGGGGATAATACCATATGTTAGGACCATCTATGTTGAAGTTCTCAAGGGCATTAACTCTAAACAGACAATTATCAGGGAGGAGGAAGGAGAGGGTGATGAAAGAGAGGGAAAGTTGAGAAAACAATTTACACTAAAAGCTAAAAAGAGTTAAAATAAACGAAAAGACGGAAGAGGAATAAAATAGAGGGTAAAGAAGAGTGCCCCCCACCCCGAATTTTGGCTGGCCCCATGGTTGCCCCCACCCTTTCATATGCTTTAATGTAGGGTTGTAGCTGATATAGGATTGTTTATCTCAGATTTTCGAGAAAAAGAAACTATGTTGTAAAAATATAATAATTTTGAACATGGCAGCTTTTAATGTAAGTTTTGGCACAAGAAGCTGTGGACAAAAGGGGAGACGACCTCCCTTCCTATTTGATGATCGCTAGGGAAGGAGAAAGCCCCCCCCCCCCATGTCTGGAGCGAGGATGTTCATCCTCTAATTATAGAACTGACCAGTCCCAGTATTATACTTATATTTCAAAAATCATTCATATAAGTTGTGAATATCAACAAAATGAAGATTTCTCGTCACTTGCATTACGAGTTTTACCCCTCTAATCTTGCCCCCCCCCCCTTCTAAGAATTAGAAAAGCCACTAATGGTAGTGAAGGAAAAATGAAGGAAAATAAGAAATGGGTGGAAAGAAAGAAAGAAAGAAGAAATGATTATATCAGAAAATAATGCAAGAAAGTCGAAGAAAGAAAAAAAGAAGACTAGCATTCCAAGGAAAATTATGAATCACCACCACCCATTATATGCCTTCTTAAATTAAGCAGTGGTGGTGGTAAAATTAAGTTACCTTGATGAAAATGCTATCAGTAAGGTTTGAACCATAAATTCATGATTTTCAAAAACAAAACAAGCGTGAATGCTGCCGAACACAAATTATGAACTTCCATTGTAAATTGAACCCCCCCCCCCTCTAAAAACCTGTGGGGAGGGGGGATTTTCAAAAAAACAAAAAAACATTTTCCCTACTCATTGAGGGGAATGTGCATGCAAAATTTCAAGTTTCCACTATGAACGGTTAGGGCTGAGCAAAGTCTGGATACATAGATACATATAAATGTCAGAACACATTAATAAAATATTGTTATGAATGAACTTAACAACTATAAAAACATTACTTTACTACAATACCGATACTACTAGTACTACTACTATATTACAATAATAACCAGAAGGCGAGGCAACAGGCAAGACCTGGTTATGGAAAAAGAGAGAGAAAATAGAGAAATAAGAAGACATGAATTAGTCCGGGGGCCAGCAGGGGCTACCGTGCA